>OY735229.1:41690323-41727823 GCA_963457665.1 Thysanoteuthis rhombus
GGATCGTTGATATAATACCTAACAGAAGTCGGATATTTTTGTTACATGACTAGCCCATTGCCATTTGAGTATTCTAATGAATTTCATGATATCTTTGACCCCTGTTTTGTGTACAATATACTCTGCTGTCTTGTGATCTCTCCATGTAATGTTTAGCATGATTCTCTCCTGTGCACATTGCATGGTTCAATCTTTTGGTTAGGCTCCATGTTCCAGTTTAGGTAATTATCAGGTACACAAGTAACCCAGCTGGACACATTTGCAAAAGACAGACATTCTCGTACGTACATCAACAAAGTCCGTAGGCTAATGATGACATTCTATCTATATAAATCGAATAGGTTTTAAATGTGGCTTACGACACCAGCAATGAAATGGGCCCTCGTGTAAAATTGAGTTTTATGAAGATGGAAATTCCTGGTAGGAAAGATTGAAAATGTTATATTTGCTGACGGACTCGTGAGGATTGAAACAAAATTTGAAATATGGCTCTCATGGGCTTCCATACCTACGTTCTATCGAGCATAAATGAGTAGACATATATATAGATTTATGTATCATCCCGTCGCCTAACAATGAAAAAACCAATCACTTTAAACAACAGTTATCTGTTTTTCATCCAATTTCCTTTCCTTGTCAATGCACTTAATTCCACCATGAATAATAATCACGTGAATTATACAGATATTAAATTGAATTAATGCACCTCACATGCATTCATGACAAAATCAACAAGTTCGTATTCCCATGATGAAAAAAGTATTCATTTTACACGCAGAGTACTATGTTTTACACACCAAAGCCTATTTTTCACCATAAACATTTTCTTTGCTAATTCGGTTGTGGATATAAATCGCGGAGATCAGAAATTATGAGGTGATAATTTCGTATCAATATTCAGCTAATAACCATGTGGATATGGATGTAGCCTTGCGTATCACGTGCCATTATTCTCATTAACTTTTTCTCTGTCATCCGGTGGGAAAACCGCGTAAAAGGCACAGGAAGATTCGGATTCATGCTTTTTTAGATCAAGGGCGATGGTATTGATTTGACACAAATCGTCTGAATTGAATATAAACTTCATTTGCATGCATTTTGACTCTACCACAGTATCTCAGGAGGAAAACACAATTTATGCCTTGCAGCTGGTATTCTAAAGACATTGATCAGATCTGTCCTTCAGTACAACAATTAGCAATTAAGAATCATGATTTGGGGACGTGGTTGACTGACAAAAATCGAATTTTAAGTTCTGATGACGTTGCAAAATGCTGATATCGAAGAAGAATAAAAAGTAATGAAGCAAAAATATGATTGGAATTCATTCGTGATTAACAGTACGCTATTCTGCTATCTCAATAAAATACGATCTCTAATATCAGCCTATATAAAATGCAATGTGTATCCATATATTTCGTATGTGCCGTCATTTTTTGTCTGGTAAGAGCATAAACAATTAAATGATGTTTTTGATAAAGCAATCGACATTGGGCATTTTTTGTGATTTATTCAGTTTGAAATATAAATTAGCTTTGTTTTACTCCTCAGGCGGATGGAATTTATATTTGTTTCCTTCTATTATCAACATTATCGCTTCAATTATTTTCGGTATCTGTGATGACCCATCGCTTTTTTCTCATTTTACAAAAGCATCAGAGCAAAAAAAAAACAAAATGAGGAACATAATGGCCATTTGAAAACGACACTCGTAATTGCCATATATTTCTATCTTATCGTTTCCGGAAATTGAAATTAACCGGATGTTGAATCAGACAAAAAAAAAAACGTGTCCATTCACGCACTAGTACGCATATGCAGTCAAAAGCCAATTCACAAATGAGCGTACTGGGGTGAGAGTCCTGCCAGCTAATTTATGCTTTATTCAAGTCGGGTCACCAGTGTGGAAGTTTACAGGTGGGAGTCCCCTCCGGCCAAGGTTGACCATGGTTGACCAGCTTTTAGCTGCTACACCTTGGTACCTAATTTGGAGGAAGTGCGCTGCACAGGATAAAAAGTGTTGTATACGTTTAAAGATCAGTATGACTCCAAGACTGCCTTGCTGGCAGCTGGTATTCCTAATGTCGCTTAACTTCGGTAATTTTTCGTGCTTCAATTAAATATTGTTGTCAGTGTAGAGCTCAATAGGTTGAAGCCCAGTCGGCGAATTTGATCAGGGCTGAACAGCTTTTTGTTGCTATGCTTGGATGCTAAGTATACAGGAAGCATTGCACCCAAGTTTCAAAGAAGACAAGTGTTGTAAACATTTTGTCATAAGCGTGGCTGCAGTGGATGCCCCAGACAGACCTTCCTTTAGGTACTTGACCAGGTCTGATGCTGCATAATTTCGGTGATTGCAGGTGTATCCAACTCAATTTGGCTGTATAGGTATCAAATGTTGCCATAACAAGGTTGGTTAGGGGTAAAGCTAAACGGAAACAGTTCAAAGAATAACGATTTGGAAAGAGATCGTGGGAACTGATTACGTTTGTGAGAGTTCATTCATAGGTCGGTCAGTTCAGTACAGACGAGCTGGTGAGAGTTCCCCCGGGGGTTCGTACGAGGAAATGGAGTGTTGAGTTACTGCATATCTTTATGAAAGCAATTCTGGTAGAGGCCCAGTATAGACATCAACAGTTAATTTTGGTAAAAAGAAATGGACCAGTACAGATGTGTTTTTGAGAATTATTCTCGGTATTGAACAATGACTTTAAATTTTGCCTATTTTAAAAGTAAGCAGAGTTATTATTTTTTCTATAGCGAGTTCTTATTGGCCAATGGGTGTTCCAAGATCCTCTGAAAGTAATAAAATTATTTTGGAGTCGTAACTCGGTCTCCTACCTACTCAGAGTTGACTACAAGATGCAGAAACAAGCCTGGTGGCTGCTGTTCCAAACTCTATACTTTCTTCTCTTCCTAGAGACTTTTTCATTGTATACATGATAAATGTATTAATCAAAATGGAATTAGCCCTTTTGTATCTGTGGGATACATTTTGTTGATATATAAGTCCTGTTGGTTTGGCTTAGTCGATAAGAGAGCCGCCTTATGCCCAAACAACATGATATCACCAAAGTTCACGTCTGTTCACTCGATGTCTCCAACAGCTCTCAATGAATGTCGATGAAATTTTGTGAAAGGCTGGACACTGGCCTACGAAAGAACTGATACAAGTTTTAGGCTAGAATCAAGCACTATAGCACCCCCGCCCTGACAATGGCATCGGCAGAGGTAGAGGGTCACTGAATGCATTCCATATTTGATATTGTTTTGGAACGATCACTAAATTCTTGGGCGTTTTTTTAGGCTTTGAGAAATCGCATCTTTTTCTTTTCTTTTAGTTTCGTCTTGCCAACCTTTTTGTGGCTTGAAGCGAAGGGAGAGGAGAAGTAAAAGTATTTACAAAGTGAAATAAAAGGCAGGATACAACAGAACCCTGCGGGTGGTCAGAGATTGTATCGACTGAAACACTGTGTTTGGGACAAACAAAGAAACAAATAAGACTGGCTGCTTCAGGGTCAGACTGCACTCCAACTTCTATCTACACTGAAGGTGATCATCTGAACTCTTCTAGTGCACTGTAATACATAAAAAATATGAAATCTTTGAGCAAGAATGTATCTATTTGAATGAAATATTCACTACCATAACATAATTTCTATAGATATGTAAAACTTGTCAATTTAGCTCAGTCGGTAAGACAACAGCCTACAAATAGTGTAAGTTATGATTTGTAATGACTATGAAAGAATGCTAATTTCATTAAAGTATTTATTTATTAGAATGACATGATCAATTTGCGTATTTCTTGCATAAATTTTGATAGATATATAAGACTTATAGAGTACGCGCCTACTATCCATTGTTTGCGATTTTAAATCACCAAAGGACGATCTTAATATTTACTCCCCTAAATTTGTTGAGGATTGTTCTTGTTTCCCCTTTTTACGGTGGAAAAACCAAGTCAATTCCAATTTCGGACTGTAAATTCTATCAAAGACACTCCTACTTATCATGTGTAGCGATTTCAGATCACCACAGGTGAATGTTTTTCTTTACTCCCCTAAATTTGGTGAAGATTGTTCTTGATTTTCTTGTTTTCGTTACGGTAGAAAAACAAATTCAACTCCCGATTTGGACGAGAGTTTGACAAATACGTTTACATAAGCCCCAAGCAATGGTCCTCTCCGTAGTGCTCTTGGAAATATCTCCGAATCGATGATATGAAATCAATCACTCAACAGAATCTGTTTCGACCAGTGCTTGACCGGTCGTAAATGACTTCGACGGACACAGGCGGAATTTTCACTCGCTGCACGTCCAACCCATTTTTCATTCACATAATGAGTGGTCAAGAGATTTCTGGCAAGAGGATGTGGTCCGCTCTATGAAAACGCAGCGAACATGACCTGTAATTATTTGCAGCTAGATACTCACACAAAATGGCATTTCAAATGTGCCTTATATAATCGACGTGTATAAAATGCAATGTGTATCTACGTATACGTATATGTGTATCCACACATACACACACATACACATATGCCCGTGCGTGCATCTAATCTAATTGTGAACTGTATAGCATTCTTGGTTCGCTGGCCGTGAAACTGGATTCTTCAACTCAAGGGTAACAATTTGATCGATGCACATACCTTACTCAACATTTGAAACCATGTACACTTCCATTGAAACAAATTTTCCTTTTTCTGTAAGAAATTGTTCAACAGAAATTCAGATATATCAGTGATTTTCACTTGTTTTATATATATATATTCATATTATTGAATCATCCACAAGCAGCTGTTTCGTTGTATTACTACTCTTCAGTGTGGCTATAGACTATCCATTATCCCGTCCAAGATCGAAACCTAAGCTTTAGACCCGGAGGTTGGTAATCTCCCTTTACTCAACGGAACTGGACAGTCAGTGAGGTTGAATTTAAGTGATATATTCATTTATCGTATATATCCCTCATCCACCAGAGTGCTCCGTTCCATGTTCGAAGGATATTATATATATATATATATATATATATATATATATATATATATATATATATATATATATATATATATAGGAGCATCTTTTCAACTTTCTACTGATCCTTTCTTGTTTTTGTTCATATCTGTCATTGTCAATGAAAGATGCTTCAATTTATTTATAAATAGATATAGACATATAGATACATAATTATGGGAAAATCTGCGGAATCTTCCATCAATGGTCACGCTAAAGCAAATTGATGCATAAGATTACGTGAATCGTGTCGGGATTCGAACGTCTGGCCTGAAGGAAGGTAAGAAAATGGCACATTCATCAGATCGCCATTCTGTTTCCTCGATGTAAAGTGAAATTAACGTAGAATTACAAATTTGAAACGTCTTTCAATTTGGAAACTACTTGAATTAGTCATCTAAATATTCCTGCTTTTAAGAAGAAATATAGCTGTGTGAAACTCTTTTACAGTACGAACAACTAAATTTATTACTCTGTTCGAATTTTTATTCCATTTCAACAAAGTCATTTATCGCCTAAAAGTTTAAGATCTGTCACTGCTTCGATGAATTTCCCAAGGGATAGTTAATTTTCTTATTATTGTTGTAATAATTTCATAGCAATGAAATCATAATACCATTTTTACATGAAGTGAATGGGATATTGAGCTGACAATAAGAATATTATTTTATTCACTTTCACCCAAGATTTTTCGGACAAACCTCTTCGATCACTTTTTCAAATGATAATTGATATTATTTCAAGCAACAAGACCAAACCTTTTCTAATGAATGAGTGACAATATCCACGTATTGTTACACTGGCAATACTGATAATAGAATATCGAGTTCTTTTGATGAAATCTATCTTCTTCCCACCTGCAGCCTGTTTTCAGTTATGAGCAACTGTATGTAGAATTAGGAAGAATAAGGAATCACATCAACTCAAAATTACAGATGGAAGATAACAGAAGTTCCGATAAACACCTTGTTATAGAGAATGTTGTGCTAAAGAAATGATTGCAATAAATACATTCATGCCAAAATATATATTCGTATAATTCATCCATACATGAATATTTCCCTCAGTCAGTGAGCTGAACTCGAGGAACAATTTGCTTGTGAGGTGACCCTCCCCTCACTCTCTCTCTGTCTCTCTGCCTATATATATATATATATATATATATATATATATATATATATATATATATATATATATATATATATATATATATATATATATATATAATAATGCTTTCGTAATTTGGACTGTTTTTGTTTCACAATCAAAATAACAAAATATAAACTGAGTACTAACGATTGCATAAGTTGTGAAATATTAACACATATATATATATATATATATATATATATACATATATATATATATATATATATATATATATATATATATATATATATATATATATATATATATATATATATATATATATATATATATATATATACATACATAGAGAGAGACAGACAGACAGAGAGAGAGAGATTGATACATAGTACTATAATAAAACACAATCTTGGGAAATAAGTGACTGAAGTAATACAAAAATATATTTGAAAAAGGTTTCTGAATGGTTGTCGTTCAAAGTTGTAAAACTTTTTGGACTATGTATATATATATATGTGTGTGTGTGTGTGCGTGTGTGTGTGTGTGTATGTATGTGTGTCTTTAAGTTTGATGCCGAACATGAAGTCATTGACTGCATTTTGATGTGAGATGTCCACTGCAGAATGTATATTAATCACTGAATAATGTATACGGGCAAAGAAATACATGTTGGGAAATATATTTCTGCTGCTCGAATACAAGCTTTTTACGTCCTTACGCAATGGAATCCTATTTTACCTATATATATATATATATATATATATATATATATATATATATATATATACATATATATATATACTGTAACATGTACGGTAAGATGTAGGTATGCTTAAGTGAATGCCCTTGGGAAGCATATTTCATGTTACTGCCAGTCTTAATATTCTGTTAATCCCCAAGAGTACTCCAAGGAGTATAACATTTTCAGTCTTCCGTACCTGGCGTTTTCCTCGTCATAAAGCCCAATTTTGCCCAGAGGGCCATTTTATTGCTGCCATCGTAAACTACATTAAAAATGTATATGATTTGTGTGGGGAGAATGTCAGGATCGAAGCCATTGGCGTGTCCAAATCACGGGCTCCGCTTTGTTTTATGGTTTGGCCTCCTGGACAAAATCACATTAAAGTGCAGTGTCTGTTGCTTTAGTGATTTAGTCATTGGAATATGGTTGTTCCCCAACACACAATGAAATTCCTTCAGGCCTTATTTCCTCGTCTTTATCACGGCATTTTTGTTGCTCTACACTGTGGCCTCCTTCTACTTAGGAAAAAAACCAAAGATGACCTTTTCAACTCAATTTTTGTCAAACTTTAGCGCAAACTCTAGAGTTGACTTCATTTTCCTACCACGACATGAGCAATCCTCACTAAAATGAGAGGTGTAAATTAATATGTAAAATCCACATTTCCCTATCGTGATTCGAACTTACGACGAACTGATTGACAGAAGGTTATCTTATTGACTGAGCTAAATTGATAAACCATAGTGGAGTTATCATATAGATACTCCAGTTCTTATTTCATTCTACTAAATAAAAACATTTGTACAATATATATCTATATCTATGTATATCTATATGTATATCTATCTATCTATCTATCTATCTATCTATATATATATATATATATATATATATATATATATATATGTATATATATATACATATATATATATAGATATATATATAGATATATATAGATATATAATTTTACATTGTTATTATATGTACGATACAAAAGTCATTAATCATCTCCAGTCGGAATAGAAGCTTGATTGGGATTCAACTGTGCAGCAGCCAGTCTTGTCGTGTTTTCTTCTTTTTCTTCATCTTTTTTTTTAAAGTTTCTTCTAGAATTTTTTCCTTCCATTCTTCAACCTCTTTAAATTATTTTCCCACTCTTTTGTCAACTTTTCTTTGAAGTCTCCCTAGCACAATGACTTCCCTTATCATAGTCATTGGCTATTCCTAATTTCTAGATAAGAGTTACAATCAGCCCTTTAGGCTACAAGCTTCATCAACACTGTCCCTTATTTTTTCATCTATTCAACTTCCTCGCTTGTTTCAAAACAGTAATCTAAACTCTTAGAGCTCGACCTATTGCTCTGAAGCTAACTCGACTAACAAAGAATTTTGGTAGAATATTTATTATATATTTAAAGGTTTTGTCAGAATGAATGAGATGAGAAACAGTTACTAATATACATCGATCGTTTAAAACTATTTTCCTCATGTCTGTTGGATTTTATCACAACGTTTTCGCCGCGGTATTCTCCAGTATTTCTTCTACTGGGATATTTCAGGTATTGTCACTATTACACATTGACTATTTCGTCCCAGTTTCCTCGTTTTTATCAGAAAGTTCCGTACTCTGTAACCTTCAGTCCCCATCTTTGTTTACCTCTAAACAATGCGACGTAGTTTTGACGTCTCACTTTCCTAGAGAGACTGATTGCACCAACGATGTGATTTCTGTTCCTGGGTATTGGGTGTTATTTTGTAATTGCTCATACGCCTTGGAAAAAGGATAGAAACTGGTTATTATTCCCTTCAATATTTGCCTTTGTGGACACAAAGGTGATATTCATATGTTATCGTTTTCCAACTTTATCTGATTAAAAATGTGTTAATTCACCCATTGCTCTGTTCAAAATGAGCAAATTTCAAATCATCACTCTCCCGGTCACAAGGGCAAAATTCTGAAGGGAATAAATTACATTATAATTATATACTTTTCAGACATAATCGATTAGAAATTAACACTCATTACCCAAGAACACAAAATGGGTTGCACAATTTTATCGTATGACAGAAAACATACATCACGCTTATGGGATGACGTCATAATATCATGTACAGAGCAACATTGGAGAAATTACGATCAACAGTAGTGGAGCATATGCTACACCCAAATCATCTAATCAGTAAGCCAAGCATAGATATCAATATTATATGGGAGCCACTAATTGAAAATTATATTTTCATGACTCACGCCTTGGCGTAATAAATTATTTTTGTTGGCATAAATATGAGAACACGCAGTGTTACCTTTGAATAAACATACATGCATTTACATAATTATACGTGTATTTACTCGAATATACTCTTAGGTATTAATAGTGAAGTAAAAATTCAAGTATCTTTGTATATAGATAGCCTTTAAAATGTCTGTAGGAATACAGTGTGTATCCGAAAAATACCCGGACGTTTTTGATATTTCGAGAACCAGTTGCCCACCCTTTGTGTGTCAGAGCAACTATTCAGAGGGGGCCTCACTATACATGAGTTAATAATAATAATAATAATAATAATAATAATAATAATAATAATAATAATAATAATAATAATAATAACAACAACAACAACAAGAACAACAGCGACAACAACAACAGCTGAAACAATGCTTATTGTTATAAGAGCCCTTGGTCATGAAAACGGATATCAACAAATATCTTGGTAGAATACCAGGAAACCCAAGCATCTATGAGATATAGAAAATTGTCCTCAAAGGCATCGCCCATATCATTTGAAAAGCACTGTCCATGTAAATATTTTGAGTGTTATACAACTAAGTACTGGTATACGGTATAGTCTCTTTTATTGATCCATCCTTTGTATATCTGAAATGAAATAGGAAAAAATACCAGCGTCTACTAAGTCATGACATTGTCGTCTGTATCAAGATCTAAGCAGAAACTCGGTGTGCAAAGAATACTATCAGACATCAAAAGCAATAATAATAATAATAATAATAATAATAATAATAATAATAATAATAATAATAATAATAATAATTGAGAAAGATGTGGAACATGAAAGCCAGGGTAGTACCATTCATAGTGGGCGCACTAGGAACTGTCCCAAAAATGCTGAGGGTGAGACTGGAGGAGATCGGGATAAGGGGAAGGATTGAGACTGTACTGACCACGGCACTACTAGGAACTGCAAGGATACTGAGGAAAGTGCTAAAAATAGAAGGACTGCAATGCTAAATGTCAATAGTGACCCAACAGAGGAAGAGAAATGAAAGCGGAAACTCAAAATGTAGCACTGATGTGGTAGGTGAAAGAGAGAGGAGACGTTAGCTGAAGACCTGAGGAGACATTGTCACTCAGCCTTCAGCGATAACCACTGTGCAACCGGTGTGAAACTGTAAATCGCAGTATTACTGCGACCAATGAGTACTAGGAGAGGAGGGTTGGAGACTTGAGGAGACTTGCTGTCACTCAAACTCCAGCGGTTACCACCAGGCAACTGGTGTGAGATTGCAAATAATAATAACAACACTCAGTCGATAGCGAGCCACCGTTGAGTGAGCTTGTGTGTTGGGTGACCATCGCTTGTCATCTAGCACGTCACATACATTTTTTTTTTTTCAATATATAGCATCATCCTACCCTGTCAATTCCGTCTTTAGATCAAGATTTGAGCTCGTGACTTATTGCTTTTTTTGCCGCTGAGAGCCAGGGTTTCTTGCATAAGACGATATTGAAGAGGGACTGTTTCAAAAATTGATTATTTAAGGTGCCATGGTCTCGTAGGGTACGTTATTCTTCGTTAATATCAAGTGGCCATATGCTCTTCATATTTGTACTTAAATACATCATTCAGACATTTGACTCCGATTCAATTTTTCACAAGTAGAGGATTAAAAAGACGTGCAATACGTTACTTCTTTTAAACTGGCTTCATAACAGTACTAGCTGAAACACACCAGTATATATATATATATATATATATATATATATATATATATATATATATATATATATATATATATATATATATATATAAACACATTGTAAGGGTTCCGTTTAGCATCACAGTAATTTAGTGGCTAGAAACAACCCTCAAAACCTGTTGATATTTTAGTCGAGACCTTCTACCTTAAAACATTCTTTCAGGTTACTTGAGAATACATATCAAATTATTGCCAAATTTAGTTGAGCTGTACCGATGTTTAAAGGGAAACTGTGACAGAGTCAGTGGTTTAAGAATAATAGAATAATACAATGCATTCTGAAAGGGAAGTCGGGGTTCAGTTCATTATATATTAATAGAACCACCCCCCTTGTAAACCCCATACGTTTTTTTCTTGAAAAAACAAATAACCCAAGGGCTTTCCCTAGGTCGAGTGAGTATTCATAATAAATTCACTTGGGCTGCACCAATGTTTAACGAATGTTCAAGGCGCCACAATGACAGAGCTTATCGTTCTATATCATCATGATCATCATGTTATCTGTTATTCGTTGCTGGGAATAGACCTTCCCCAGGATTCGCTAAACCTTTCTATCATGAGTGTTGGAGAGCCAATACTTTCTGAATTTGTTTAGTTTGTCTCTCCATTCTGTATTCTGCCAACCTCAGATAAGCATATGATATCTGGGGATCACTGTTTAGAGTCGTGATGTCCATTGATTGTCGGCCATTCTTGCCACGTGACTAGCACAATGTCATTTGATTTTTCTAGTGAATTGTATGATGTCTCAGACTCTTGTTTTTCCCTCAATACATTATGCTGTCTTGTGATCACTTCATTTGAGGTTGAACGTGACTCTCTCACGAGTATGCAGCATAATTCCAAGTTTTAGGGTCAGTCTTTAGGTTAGGATCCGTGTTTCAGCTTTGTAGGTGACTATTGGAAGGATTCATTGACATGATTTCCAGGAGAGACAGATCAAATCTTGAATATTCAAATGAGTGTTTTTTTTAATCCATTTTACTCCATACCAACCATCGGAGCTTTGAGAAATTTGAAGCCCCCTTTTATTATAAGGGAGCTTTTGAATTAAAATTGTATAATGACAGCGTAGTCCATGAGATAACGCTTCTAATAATATCAAAGTGCTAACCAAAAATGTCATGCATCAATAGAAAGGTAATGATATGGGAAATAAGAAGATGAGTATTAAAAAGGTTGGGAATCATTGGATTTCAAGTTGATACAAGTGGCAGGGTACTATGCAATGTTTTTGACTTTCAAGTCATGTAAATGTTTCCATCGCTGATAAATCACCGGAACAGCTTCGTGATAACTCAGATATTCTGATTATATATAATATGACCTTTCCTCCAAAGTATATAATGTTTGGCTAGCAATTTGCTTTTCATCTCATGGTCTATAATGTAAAATTCGGAAATTTACTGAAATTTAGATTTTTATATCAATGAGAATATCTGCAAAGTGAGAAACTGTTTGAAGAAAAAAAAACTGATGCAAGAGGCACTTCCAAGTATTTTGTTAATCAGTTTATTGTGTGAAATTTAATTGCAATAATGGAGATATTTCATCAATTTCATACCACGCAAAGTTCAAGAATTAACCATTACTTACTATGGAATATAGAGTAGAAACAATGTTAAATTTCGATGCGTAATTTGGATCTGACAGCATTTTGTATTTAGGAAATAATCAGTCCGAACTAAAGACGACTCAGTTTTGAGCCTCACTTCTCCTAACCAAAATTCCAAGTTTCCCTTCCAACTTATTCTAATTTTCCCCGCCATGTACGTGTGCGCCCGACGTTTATAATCACTGATCGAGACTTTACAAAGAAAAATCAAAGTCTGATGGTTGCCATTTAGCAGACGACAACATAGGACACTTTCCGATATTTGGCGGGTTTTTCCAACAATGGGATAAATCAAATGAATAAAAGAATAGATGATCAAAAGGAACGACATTGTGTGCTCTCTATTATTGCAGAAAAATCGAATATTTCTAATTGTTTCAAATAGGGGACGAACACGAATTGGGATTCCTTCATTTCAACCTGTCAATATCGGGAATGAAAGCAGGCGTGAAGCAGAGAGATGAAGAACACAGTCAAATATTCGGGAGAGCAAATGAAAAAAAAAATCAAAGTCACAATGAATACGCCCAAAAAGAAATCAAAGCTGGATTAGGGTACGTTATGGACAAAAGATCAAGAAATATCTGTATCCTAGTAAAATCTCAATCCAATATTAATCTCGAAATTAGATATAAGACTGATTTTGAATATTGTAATTTCACTTTTTCTCTCTCACTCATGCTTTCTCTTTTTTTCTCTCTCTCTCTCTCTCTCTCTCCATATACATATATATATATATATATATATATGTGTGTGTGTGTGTGTGTGTGTGTGTGTAGGCGCGCGTGTGTTTGTGTGTGTGCGTGTATCTCTCTCTCTATCCATCCGTCTGTCTGTCTGTCTATCTGCCTCTCTCTCTCTCTCTCTCTCTCTCTCTCTCTCTCTATATATATATATATATATATATATATATATTCATTGTACAAACATACAAATATATATATATTATCATTGAGAGGGGATTGATTTTGAGAACTCAATACCAACAGAAGATGTAGATAAAGCCTTATAATAATATTGCAGATGAACGTTTTTTCACAGAACAGACTTTCCTTCATTTTTGTTTTTCTGGAGTTCTAACTGACTTACAAGGGTTCATCTATACTTCCCAAGCCTTGCATGTAGTTATTAGCATCTGAAAGTTTCAGTGTTCAATGTTTACTCTATATGATTGATATTCACCACCATGCATTGACAGGGAAAGAGATTATGTCGAAAAAATAAACTATCTTGTGTAAAATCAACGCTTCTTCTGTCAAAGTCGATGCAAATATATGTCTGAGAGCAAACATTCAAATAAGGAACGTACTACGAATTATAAAACATGTCTTTTAAATCTCTCAAAAGAAATTGTCACGTTGAAAGTATCTTCCGACAGCATGCTGTGTTGCGGATAAACTTAGAAAAAGGTTTGATCTATAAATAAGTTACTTCGGAAATGTTTTGTTTAGCATTGACCATTGAATGAGCACGAATGCTGCTGGATATGAACTAAAGGTTCAATCTAGCGAAAACTCACCTTACAAATTGACCCTACTTTAAGAATAGAAAGAATTTCAAAAAGAGCAAAAATAATAAGGAACTGTTTTTCTTGATATATCATCACCATCATCATCAACAACAGCAGCAGTAGCAGCAACACCGGCTTCAATTTCTTTGCGTCAGTCGCAGGACATAGACCTTCCCCAGATTCACCGGACCTGTCTTTCATAGGTTTTGCTTTATTGGTGAGGCCTTGCGCATGATACATACGTAGATAACTAGACGAGGCAGATCCACTCGAAAACTGTAGAAACCTATGCAACTTCAGTTTCTGGACAAGAGTTCAAACAATTTAAGACCAGACGGACATAGATACGGTGATATAGAGAATGTCTCACCTCCCCTGCATGCAGCGTTGTACTTCTCTGTAGAGTCTGGTCAAGGGGATCAGGATTCATCCTTACCCCTAAAGACCAGTGCTCTTCTGTCATTCCGCCGACTGTTACGAGGGGACTAAAGATGGTTATGTTGATCTGTCCATACCTGCACATTTGCGTGTTTGGTATCCCTACATAAGACTGACCTTGTGTGTATAGATCAACCCCCGTAAGTCAGTCAAAACTCCTGAAAAACGAAAATGAAGGAAACTCTGTTCTGTAAAAAAACGCTCATCCTGCAGTATTATTATTATGCTTTGTCTTCATCTTATGTTGGTATTGAGTACTCAATATCAATTCCCTCTTTATGATTATATATATATATATGTATACATATATATATATATATATATATATATAGAGAGAGAGAGAGAGAGAGAGAGAAAGAGAGACAGAAAGACAGACAGACAGACAGACAGATAGAGAAACACACACACACACACATATATATATATATATATATATATATATATAATGTGTACTTTAGAGAGTGAGACGGACTCGGGAGTGAAGTGTTTGGTGGTAAGGTTTATTAATCCTTATATGTCAATAGTCCATACATGTTTCGGGATTTCTCCCATCATCAGTGGTGCGTGTTGTGTGAGTGTGGATTAAAATGTACCCTGTGGAACCAGAGTCCACAGCCAGGGACTATGCATTGTGGGTAAGTTTTGTTGTCAGGGCTACTAGATGCCTCCTGCTGAATGTAAGAATGACCAGCAGGTATTGGGATTTTGGTAAAGCAGCAGCAGTTTGTCTTGGGGAGGGCAGAGTGTGTCAGGGTCGGGGGTAGTGTTGTAGAGGTGGATTTTCTGGTATGTTTGGGATAGTGTAGGAGGGGTGGTGGGGTCATATATATATATATATATATATATATATATAAATATATATATAGAGAGAGAGAGAGAAAAAGAAAGAGAAAAGAAGAGAGAGAAAATGAAATTACAATAATCACAATCAGTTTTATATATAATTTCGAGATCAATATTGGATTGTGATCGTACTAGGATACAGATATTTCCAGATCTTTGTGAGGGGTTACGTGCTTGGTATCCCTACATAAGACTGACCTTGCGTCACATCCTCTCTTGGTTAGGGGTTACGGTAAATAGGAACTAAAGAAACCGATATTAATGTTGCCTGTGATGACGCTGATTATATTAATGCTATTCGTTCGAGTTGACGGTTTCTATTGGAGGCAGTACAAATTATGAAATGAAATCTGTGGCCCAAAATTAAAATGATCTATGGTACTGTCACACACACCAATATTGCCTTTTGGACATTGTTCTTTTGTGAATGAAAGAGAAATTTGTCATGATGCGCGAGGTGCCTTTGATTTGAAAACAAAGGAAACTTGGAACTATGAAATATTATCGATTCAATATCGGTTGCGTTTTAACTCTATTGATTTCCTTTATCAATGTTTAAGGAGAAAGAATGGTGGAAGAGGGGAAGACTCGGTGGAGAACAACCTAGTACACCAGTTTCTCCCATTTATTTTAGGATTTTTTGATTTAATTCGTTTTCGATTATTATTTTATTTTAATTTATTTTTTACTTTCTCTTCTCATTCTCCTCCCTCTATTTCTTTCTTCATCGTATTCATTGACATTGTAATTGCCCCTTTCTTCTTCTTCATCTCCATATTGTCCACATCTTCGTCCTCTTTCATTCTATATTTCATCCTATCTTCTATATATCTTTCAACTCCTTCAGTTTTTATTATATCTTACACTTCGTTTGCTTCATTTATCATTCTCATTCAATTGCCTTTTCTTCCTTTTCTTTTTTCAACTTTTGCTCAAACGTCATTTTCTTTTTTTTTTTTTCTCATTTTTTTTGTCCTGATTTTTATTCGACTCTTTCGGTTTTATTTCAATGTTCACTCTTCTTTTCTTCTTCTCCTTCACCTTACTTCTTCTTTTTCTTTTCTTGTTCTAAACAATTTTCTTCTTCATTCTTGTCTTTCTTCTTTCTCCTCCCTCCTTGACTTCTTCCTTATTTTCATATTCTAATCTTGACTCTTTTTCATATCATTCTCTTCTTTCTCTTGTCTTCCTTCTTTATATCTCCACTTTGTTTCAGGGTCTTCTTCTTCTTCTTCTTCTTCTTCTTCTTCTTCTTCTTCTTCTTCTTTTTATCCATGCTTTTTCATTCCTTCCTCTTCCCATGTTACTAATCTTACTTTTTCCTTCTACTTCTTCTTCTTCATTCCATCTTTCTCTCTTCTTTTCCCCATCCCTTATATTCATTTCATATCGGAAATGTCTATCTTTCATTCGTTCTTCTATTCTCCGTCATCTTTTCAATTTCTCCTTGTTCTGACGCTTTCTTATCAACTTTTTTCTTCTTCAACTCTTTTTGATTTTTCTTTGCTACCTTTTCTCGAATCTTTTTCCTTCCTTTTTGTCAACTCTTTCTTTTTTCATATTCTTCATATTCAAGTTCTTCTATTTCTTTTTCTCATTTTCTTCTTCCCAAATCTTATTTATTCCCATGATTCTATTTTCATTCCACTTTCACCTTTCTTTCGGCCTTTCTTTTTTTTTCACTCTCGTTTGCTCAATTTCTTCTCTCCGTTCTTTTTTAATCTCCTCTCTCCTTTCTCCTTGCTTTCCCCTTCCTCTTTTTCTCTTTCCCCTTGAAGTTTTTCTTCCTCTTCTCTCCTTTCTTTCTCCACCTCCTCCCCATTTCCACCTTTTTTCCCTTCCTGTCCTCTCTTTTTCTGTTCTTTAAAAAAATTTCTCCTTCATCTTTTACCCTTCCCTTCCTTTCTTCTCCTTGTCCCCCTTCACTTCCCCCTTTCTTCTTCTTCTTCTTTTCTCACTCTCTTACCACCTCCCTTACCTTCATCTTTCTTTTCAACCCACTCTTCCTGTTTTTTCCTCCTTCTCCCTTCTCAACACCCCCTTTCTTCCTATCTACAAACACTCCTCTTTACCTCTGATCAAACATTCCGCGTCAACCTCCTGTATTTTCAGGTCTGGTTAGGGCTTGAGTTGAATTCCAACAAAGCAACCAACCTTATCTTCTACCTCTCCCAAAAGGTCCAAATGTGGGTCTGGGCAGACGTCGACTAGTAAAGTCAAATTTTGAAAGAAATGCAACTGTTTTAAAGCGACTATTATGCTTCCTTTCAGATTCCCACATTCGAAAATGAAGGTAAAAGAAAAAAAAACAGACGTTAAAATATTAAAGCTTTAATTTGTTTATTTTTTTAAAATAAAATTTATTAGATTCTGGTAAATTACTGCAAAGAGGAGGAACCCAAAATGTATTGGTCTATGATTAGAGGCTTAAAAAAAAGGACGGTCTTTTTTCACATCTTTCAATGGCAAGGGAGAGAAAATGGTG
The DNA here is from genome assembly GCA_963457665.1 of Thysanoteuthis rhombus. Lineage (NCBI taxonomy): Eukaryota > Metazoa > Mollusca > Cephalopoda > Oegopsida > Thysanoteuthidae > Thysanoteuthis > Thysanoteuthis major. Next base: position 41,708,077 of record OY735229.1, read on the forward strand.
GACACTATTCTGTGTATGGAAACGTATCTGATCGGTGTGAGGTGGTATATGGACAGGAACAATTTGTATGAAGAGAAAAAATAACGATCGTTTCGAAAAGTGGTTCGATAATGTTCCATAGCAATATGTCAATTGATCTTTCAGGAACATTACAGCCATCATCGACGCTATAATTCTTGCGGACTTATTCTGAGCTTGGTGGGGGTAAATATCGTACATGGGTGTATAGAGGGTTTCTATGATTTTGATTTTATTGAAATATAACCGTAGACTAGAATCAAGTCATCTATTATTAGTAGATAATTGCTGTTCGTGGTTATCATCGAAGCGTTCGATATTTGTTATTAGAAACCTTATTGATATTTCTGTGTCGAATGAGATATCTACTTCCAATTTATTTTAAATTGCTGACGTCATCATTCGGTCATTGAATTATTTTCTTTGGCTTTTACGTCACCATTCAAGTAGCTTATGCATTCCATCCCGAAAGAACGATTCCAGTATTGACTTTATAAATAGTACGATATCTTTAATTTATTGGAACCATTGACAAGACAAAAGCACTAAAATTTTTCGAAAGTTCGTTTTCTGCTATTTTCACTTTTGTAAAAGGATTACAATTGGTTTCATCGATATCCGAAATATCGAAAAGTGAATAAAAAAATTATTATCATTTATATGGGAAACATTTTTGTATCCTTTCACCTCCAGAAATGGACAAAATACATCGTCTACTGTGGCTGATACGGAATACGTCGGTACGCTTGAATGCCTAGCTTTATACATTTTTGTGGTAAACATATATATGTTCTTAGAAGGTACATAACTTTCTGCACATGTGACCTGAACCTATGAGCCCTTTTAAAATTAAAGTCATCTGCACACAGTTCAGCACCGTCAATAAAAAATAAAAAAAAACTCATGCAAGGATATTTTTTGGTCGAGGAACGCTGAAAATATTATCTGACAAAAATTGATGATAATTTCTTCTTCCTTCTTCCCCCATTCTGTGTTACGAAGGGTCTAATAGGGCTGCTTTACTTTTGGATAGCAGAGACCTGTATCTGGTGTTTGCTCAAACTCATATATAATCAATTCTACTGATACAAAGTTGTGTTCTCTCTTACCCTCTCTCTTCCTCTTCCACCTTTATGGAGGCCTCAAGCTACAAATATACATAATTTATGTCACTATATTTATACATACTCGCATTGGTGGTCGCTTTTTAAGTTTTATGTATTTAACAGAAACTGACAGTGTGAATCGAACGTCGGAACATTCGTCTTAATTCTTGAAATCGGACAAGCGTACATAAATCCCTAACAACCGGGGATTTATTTAAATTCACTGAACCGCCTTAAGGCGATTTATTTTGAGCCGACAGATTTATCTTGACTTTACAGCTACAACAAATAGAGAGCTGAAAATACTCCGTAGTAATCTACCTAATTCTATAGATAAATAGAACGCTAAGAAACTTGCTGTTTTATTTCAGATTAGCTATATATATATGTAACACGTGATATCACGAGTAGGATTACAAATAACAAACACCTTGATACTATAGACCTCTCTAATGATTGTATGGATGGTAATTTAGCAAATTTCGGACATGGGAAACAATAAACAACATGTATATTGCATACAACATTAATAAAACTTTCAGATTTCCAAAGCACGAATCAGATTATCAAGAAACACAAATTAAAGAGGAATTTCAAGAGCTTGGGAACTGTAGTTTCAAATGGATTTAACTGCTGATTAATAAATTTACCCCTGGGAGGAATTTCATTCATATGATCCTTCGTACCTAACGTCACCATAGCATACAAAACAGTAAACGTAGTAAATGGCAAATTTAAATGTCGTGAAATATGGAAAAAACAAATAACATCCAGTCTTCCATGATCTCAATAATGGTGGGGGGTATAGTCGAAAGAAATTTAAACATCTGGGCAATGAATATATTCAGATATATGATCTCGTATACGAAAACAAGAAAAGCAACTGTTTTAAGATGAAACGCTGTGACTATGACCGTTAATTGAACTTGTTTTAACGAAGAACTATTGCTTTAATGCATTTATACGAGTAGGTAAATGTGAGTATGAATATTTATATGTATCTGGGTAAGAATATAACTATAGGTATATCTGTATTCGATGACTGGTGAATTCCGTCATTGAAATTTCACCAACGGTAAATTCCATACGGTGAATTGTATCACAGTGAATCACCATTAATTAAAAAAAAAAAAAGATCGTAACGAAGTGATGATCAATGAATATGTTATTTTCCTCGCGTTTTGATGGATAGCGATCGCTAACAAAATTCCTATTGGGAATTTTGTAAACGATCACTATAGAGATATTAGAGAGATCGATAGTATTAAATATAATGCTACCGGGCAATAAAGGAATTTAAGGTAAACTTACAAGGTGAATTAAACAACCCTTAATAGAAATATCTAGAAGGGGATTTTTGAAAATAAAGAATGGGATGAAAAGAAATTGAATAATATAATTTTTAATGAAAAATTTCGCCCTCTAACTATTGGTGATATTGCAAAAAATTATATTCCAGTTGGCATTTTTTCACTTCTTTATCTTGTGTAAAATTGGGTTGGGGAATTTACTGTTGTGAAATTTACTTTATACTAAATTGATCCCTTCATGCATAGTACCATTCCCTCTTGTTCTTTGGAAATTAGGATTTTTTGTGATCATTTCCCAACAAAAGGCGAGAAAAGTAACTTATCTATTGATCATAGTGAAAATTATACAGATTTTCTTAGGGAATTTTTACCCCGGAGGAATTTACCTGTGACATACATTCACACACACATATATATATATATATATATATATTGTGTCATCCACAGACAGCTGTTTCGATGTATTACATCTCTTCAGTGTGGCTATAGACTTCCCATTATCCCATTCAGTACCGCAGGGCAGAATTGAAACCTTCACTTCAAATTTGTAAGCCGATATCCAACCTCTGGGCTACGGAACTGGACAGTCAGTAAGGCTAAATTTAAGCGTTATATCAATTTACACAGAAATCCCCTACCCACCAGAATGCTCTATTCCTGTAGAAGAGCATTGCATAAGCTTACGATGGATGAGTTGCCTCATGTGTGTGTGTTTGTACGTTTTTGTGCAAGAGTGTGTTTGTTCATTGAAGAAAATAAACAATTCAACTATATTACGTAAATCTATTCATGTAACGAATTTTTGAGTTCCTTGGTTCTTTGTCTGTAACATTTGACACTTCCATTTTGCTGGTGAAACTGCTTACTACCCACAATTCCAAACTATAGAGTCTTCCACTGAAACAAATCAGCCATTTTCTTTTAGAAATTGTTTCATAGAAATTCAAATATACCCGCGATTTTTTTTTCTTGTGCGTTGACGAGTATAAAAGATAAATAATAGAAAACTAAACTTTTCATGATTGTAATTTCAATTTCTGTCTTTCGTTCTAAGGTAAACATTTCAGTTTGAATATAAGAGTTTTTAGTGGACATTTTCCGTTTTTCAGTAGTCCATCATTTCCATTTCATTCCGCGCCAGGAAACAAACCAGAATATTTAATCTATATCTAAATTTATGAATTTGCTTCTTTTTTTTTTCATCCCATTGTGTTTCATTCGATTCAAAATATTTTTTCCCCGATTGTTCGCCCAGAAGAATGAAACGAAATCACCATATGAATAGATTTAAAGTCTTTGTCCCAGAATTTGCTTTTGAAGCATGCAAAATCACCGTAACCAGTTTTTGCTATTATAATTATTATCAGCAATTTCACACCAGTTGCCTGATGATTACAGCTGGAGGTTCAGTGACAGCAAGTCTCCCCTCAAGTCTCCAGCCTTCCTCTCCACACTATCATAGTCCAGAGCAATACTGTGGTATATATCTTTACACCAGTTGCCTGGTGGTTATCGCTGAAGGCTGAGTCTCCACAGGTCTTCAGACCTACTCTCATCTCTCACTCTCACCTATCACAGCAGCGCTCTGGTTTGTACCTCCACCACCATTAGAGTGTTTCGTTTTTGTTTTCCCATGACTCCTCCTCCGTTAAGCCAACGCAAAGAGTCGGGGTCGTAGATCTCATATCTCAACCAGTTTCCCCGGTATCCATGCAGTTCCTAGCAGTGCTGTGGTCTGATCAGTCTCAATCCTTCCTTTCATCCTGAGTTCCTCCAATCTTGCTCTCAGTGTCTTTGGTACGGTTTCGAGTGTACCTTTCATTACTGGTACTACCCTGACTTCCATATTCCACACCTTCTTCAATTCTCTTGCTAGATCCTTGTATTTTTTTAAAGTTTTTTGCCCTCATTCTTCCTTACTCTATTGTATGCAGGTACTGCCTCGTCTATTATTCGGCAGGTTTTCCTCTTCCTGTCCATGATTACCAAGTTTGTTTTCCTCGCTTGGATGAGGTGGTCCGTTCAAATGTCTAAGTCCCAAAATAATTTGTGGCTTCCATTCTCTAGGACCGTCTTCGGTTTGTGCCGGACCCACTTTTCTGCATGGTTAAATCCCATTCGTTCATCATCATTATCATTTTTATTTTCATTTTTTTTATCATCACCATTGTTATTATTATTATCATTATCATTATTATCATAATTATCATCATTACTAATATCATCATAATCATAATTGTTAGCATTATTGATATTATGATTTATAATGATATGATTATCATTATTATCATTTGTATTATCATTATTTACATTATTATTATCATTATCATCATCATCATTATAACATATAATTATCATTAGTATTATTATTATTATTATTATTATTATTATTATTATTATTATTATTACGTTGGTAAATTTCTGATCAAACCTTTTAAATTTTGTCTTTCCACAGGTAAGTTTCCTTTGCGAAGTTAAACAGAGAGTTGAATTGCACCGAAAGACTACCTGAAAGATCTCATTTTCATGTGGTAAGTGTATGTACTTATGCCGTTTATATAAATATTTTTATAAAAGAGGACACTAGTTTAGATAATTTTTTATCAAAGCTAAATATATCTCTACGAAAGTGGCGGAAATAAGTAAAAATCAACTTCAAAGAAAAAAGATAATGGAAACAATTCTCTGTGTGTATTTTCTGTGTATGTTTTCTAAAAATACTTTGTTATTTAACTTCGTGTGTATTCTCTGTCAAATGAGTGAATGTGCACGAATTTCACGGGGAAAATACAATAAAGGAAAGATAAGAGTTCTCACTCACCTAAATATGTACTCAACCCTATTAGAAAACATCAAAGCAAATACCTATATATGAAGATGGATCATCCTAGGTAAATATTTCACTTCATAGGATTTAGAATATACATTGACATATATCATAATGGTATATATATATATATATATATATATATATATATATATATATATATACATATATATATATATATATATATATATCGTTGCTCTTACCATTGAGTTGAACAGCTACTGGTAATGCGAAGTTCAAAAAACTGTTTCAACTACAAATTCTCATTTGGTGTATTCACAGTCTATATCTGCTCTATTTGTTTCTTTCAAAGCAACGGTTATGTATGAGAAATGGATATATAATCCCACAGAATGATTATAGATTTCGTTATACAGCTTTGAAACTCTTATTTTAACTGATCCCCCGTCATTACACGGTTGATATATCATTTAGCCCAGAGAACGTAAATGGAAAAAAGATCAATGAAAATGGGTTTGCAGCAGGAATCAAACCTGCAATTGATAGGGTAGCTGCTTCAATTCCCATTCTGCTAACGAGTTTCAATATCATATAATGTAAATATATATGATAGTTATTCAGGCCTTTGCATATATATATATATATATATATATATATGCGTGTGTGTATGTATATATATATATTCATATATATGTGTGTGTATATATATACATATACATATGTGTGTGTGTGTGTGAATAAGCTGAAAAAAATGAAAAATTCTCCAGTTTGAGAACTGGAAGTTTCAACGTATTTAAAAATGATGGATACATTTGTCCGAGTGACAATTTTCACCAGCTTGTCACTCTCAACATCATCCTTACAAACCAATTGTAAACACTAATTTTACTAGTATTCAAAATTAGAAAAACGAGCCTCATTCACAGTTTTCCTACGTTATTCCCAATGGCCGGACGTATGATCAGAAACACTAAATCAAAAAACTTTTAAGCAACATTTACTTTTGTTGGATTTAGACAAGCGTTCTTTCGCCCGTAAACAAAGCAAGTTAACAGAAACTCTTTGAAAATATTCCTTCTTCTATCTCCTTCAATTTATTTATACATATATACGTATTCAGATATCATTGTGTACAATAAGATTCCTCTTGCCAAAAAAGGAAATATGATCTTCTGATGGAAATAACCCTTGCATGAAACTATAAGTTATTCCCCTTGCATGACCATGGGACAAACCAACTAACAGACTGCGTATTATACGTTAGGTGTGTAGGGAGATGTTGCACGAATGCATGTATTAAAGAACCTTCTGAGAATGTCAAACAGGACATTTTATTGGATCTATTAATTCTCTGTCATGTTAAGTATACTTAATAGGTAATTTTAGAAATCCGGTAAGTTTTTCATTATTTTGTTTATGTGCTCCCCCCTCGAGAATTAGAACATATTTCGTGACTGGTGAACCCAGGGATTGAACCCAGGAATCGAGTTAGCTGTATCAGCGCGTGTATTTCATATAAACATCGAAGGTAATGAAACTTGCGCCCCAAAAATCAATGTGTAACAGGGAAACGAATCTAACACCAAAAATAGGATATAGTGATTTTAGAAGGCAAAGGATTGAATCGTAGAAAACAAATGAAAAAAGAAAATACGTGAAAAAAAATAATAATACATGGAACGACAAGGAGAAGAATAAGCAGAAGAAAGTGAGAAAAAAATCATAGAAGTGTCATGCGAAATAAAAGGAAGAAAGGGAGTTGAGATATACAAATGAACCAAAGAATAATGACTACATACCTTATAAGGCAACAATCCATGATGCACCCTCAAAAATGTCATCCAATCATTCATGGACTGTGTTAGTTCTGTAAAAGTTAGCTCAGGGATCTTATGCCAGTATGTTCATTGCAGGCCCTTCAACTCCAGTAAGTTAGCTCGTGGAGATTCTGTAGAGCAAACTCGATGGTCAAACATAATCCATAAATGTTCGATTGAATTTGGGGATTTTAAGACCCATCTTCCTCATATTCCTGAAACTGTTCCTATTCAACTCGTGCAGTGTGACATGAAGCATTGTTCTGTTGAAAGATGCCACGACCACCGTAGAAGACTGTTGTCACGAGGGTGTTTGACTGATCTTTAAGTAGATGATATGCGATGAAGTACCCCTCAGATAATGATAGGTCCCACTGCTTTGCGGTAAAACGTGATCCAAAATATAAGACCACCCCCACGGGCGTTGTTTTCCAGTTGTGCATCCTTTTGCTATTGGTCCCCTAGGATAACGACGCTTACGTACCCTGCAGTCAAACTTATTCAGAAGGAATCGGCTTATCCGAGTGAACCTATTCCATTGAAATGGTTTCGCAATTGGCATTGGGTATTCTGAGTGGCCTGCAACAACGCAACTACAAAGATCAAGGCACTCCGTATTTGGACATTATTTCCTTCACCTTTCTTAAGGCTATCTGCACTTTGTAAAAAGTGACACGTCTGATGAATTGTACTTGGCGGGAAAGCCCCCGTTGACTTCTAACATAGATAAATCTTGTATACTCAATGACTTATCGGTGGTTGGAGATTTTCTTTCTTTGAACTTCTGTTGATATGTACTCACCAAGAAGAGTGCTCAGTCTTGCAGCTGTCACAATTCGGCCTCCATAAAAGTAGCTGAAATATCTCCTCTTGTCCATAGCTGCAACATTCATCACGACAAAATGAAGAGTCCGCGAGTTTTATGAGACGTGAGCTGTCATTCGTACCACATGATGCTAGTCATAATGTTTTGGCTCATCAGGGTGATCAAATTCAGAAGAGACAGAGACAAAGAGAGAGTAAGAAACACTCGTTTAAGAGAAAGAACATAAAACGTAGAATATAAAAAAAAGTCTGGAATGAGGAAGAATAAAATCGAATATAAAGAAAGAGAAGAAATAAGAAAAAGCGGCAAAAAGCAGACAATACTAAAAACACCAAATGACAAACAAATAAAACATAAATTATCAACGTATAAAACAATGCCGGAAAAATGTTCTGTTGACGTGTCAACAAAGTCTGAGCAGCAATTATCAGGAATTATGGTTCCTTCATGCAAATATAATTGATTGGGCCTTGCTTTGTTTCCCGGTATTATGATATTTCAAATAATCTTTCATATTTTTTCCTGTCTAGGCCTTTCATTTTTAGAAGTCAAAGCTCTAGTGTTTCTTTATCCCTGAGATGTGTATCGTTTCTTCAAGTTTCAATTCAATCGATTTTGTTCTTTAATAATTTTTCCCAGAGGGAGGAACTTGTATTTATTTTTCCATGGTATGATTTATGTCCCTTGAATAAATTTAAGGTTTGAACGCGCGAAACAAATATGAATGAATAAAATATATTGCGGAGAAAAAAGTGAAAAAAAAAATAAGGGAATTAAAATAAATGAATTTGACATGGAAAGATAAATGAAATAAAGAATAGAATTTCGAAAAATGTTTTTTAAAAAGTTATTTATTAAAATAATTGATGTGTAGAGCAAAAAATGACAGACACCAAATGGTTTAAAGTCATATTCGCATTAAAAGCGTTTTATAAAGACATTTATTATTTCAAGGAGAATATTTCTAGCAGTTTTATTTTGGGAAGAGGTTATACTTTAATATAAGATTGTAAAATTAGTGATTTTGGGAAATCCCTAGGATATTGAGAAATCCCTGATAATCTTGATATTTTCATGAAATCCCAATTTCCACATTTACTTGGGTAATAATTAATTAGCTTGTGAAGCAGAACAATAATACTGTAATGTGTGATTCTCACTCAGGGCCCTTCTACAATGACTTTGTGTCAAATGAAGATTTATATCCACTGTAAATACTGAAAGAGACCATAATCATTATTGATCGTTCTTAAGATTAGTTTTTGGTTTTATTTAGCAGCATATACGAGAAAAAAAAAACGCTGAACTGACTTTTATTTATTTTGTGCTAATACCTATGGGAAAGGTATGAAGCCAGCTCTCCTTGATAACCACCACTGCATCGTCAGGGCCAAGAGACTATAACAATCAAGATAACGTTCGTATGGCGTAAGGCTACAAGTGTGGAGCAACTAGCTACATTGCACTATTCTGCAAAATTACCCAGAAAACAGAAAATAAGCCGATATTTTCAAAGCGTAACCCATTCTGACACAAGGTTACAAGCTCACGGCAGCAAGCAATGATTTGTTCCGTGCTGGAGTATCCTCATATTTGTGCAACTTAATCCCAGTGAAAGAAATCACTGATATGCAAGTCTCCCTGCGTAATAAGTAGCACCTTCCTATAAAAGCATTTTGTAAATTGAAACGGTGTAAAGCGAAAAAACAAGTACCAAAGATATATCTGAGACAATGTTTTTAGCGTCCCCAGACTTGGAAAGTTATCAGGATGTTTTATCAGACCGTGATGGTGAAAGGTACAGCCGAGTGGAGTATAGAAAAGAGAGTAAAGGGTGTGCGCTGTCTCTATATCGACTTACTGTAAAACAAAATCTGAACGTTTTCGGTTTTTTTCGCCTTCCACATTTTCTTTCTCAAAAAACGAAAAATTGGAGTAAAACAAACTTTTGAAACCTCGAACTACCAGTACTTAAAATTGTATCAGATTATATCTTTTTTCTTTTTTTCAATTTGAAAAATAACTTTTTTTTCAATGACATTCATATTTACGCTCCTGACTGTCCACACGGTATCTATAAAAAGTCCTCAATGTATTCCAATGACATTTTGTGGAAGGTTGGATAATATGCTACAGAAAAATTGTAATTTTTTTGAGTGGATACTCGCACAATTACCTCCCCTACATCATAGTTATATGTCCTGACCTCGTATGATAGCCGAAATATCATGATTGTCTGTACGATATCTCAAAAAATTTAGAATTTCAATGATATCTCATGGAATAGTGAATGTTAGTCATGGAAAGACCAATTAATTTAATGCAAAATTAGTCCCCCGTACAAAGGCGTTGGCAAAGATACGCACTCAAAGTTATTATTGATATTTACAAAAATGTTATTGACTGAAGCATTGCGTCTCATAGGCAGTGGTCCCAGTGAGTATCTTACTCATTACAATGGTAGTGCAGTATTTTCTGGCATATAACCCACATAAATTTGATACACCAAGCTATTCCAGGGAATATCAATAAAAAGATTTAGTATATTTATGTGTGAATATTCAAAGTTGTTGATATATGTAGCTACAGTATAGTAGAAAAAAAGCTCGGCAACTGAGACTGCATGAAAAATGTTTCGAATAATAATACTGACGTAAAAAAAAATGGTTCTTATGTATAATAAAATACGCTTGTCTACAAATCTATTTTGCTAACCAATGCTCGAGGCGATACATACTGATACATACAAAGCTAAAATACAAGGTGTACAGCAGTTTTGAATATCTCGAGAACCGGTTGCACGGTTGTAACGTAATAGGTTTTTTTCTTACTTAACTTTTCTCGCCTCACTTATAAATTAAACCCTGCACTGAAATTCTTTTTTTTTTGAGGGTCAGAATTTTTCTTCTTTTTTTTTTCTCTCTCATTAGTTCTCTTATTCCTTTCTATTTGTGCGTCGTTTTTAACACCGAGTAAGTTATGGTTTGAAACCTTACAATTTACAATCAGGACCACCTCCCCTACACCGTTCCAGGGTTTGAGTTAGAGTTGATTGAATGGTGGTTTACGTAAAAGGTGGGACATTAATGCACATGCGTAGACAGATATTACCGAGGGGTTATTTCAGTCAGCAGAGTGACGCCATTGAATAAATATGTGTGATGTGTGATCGTTGCCATCATAATGACCAAGTGGGTTTTTTTTTTCTTCACGTTTCCTACATGTTTTCCAGCAAAAGATCAACCCCACAATCCAAACTTCAAGTTCGTATTTGACTCCCTTCGACCTCTGGCTCTCCTCAAAGAGATTTCAGACCGTGGATCAGATTAAGGAGAACGTGACGAGACGGCTGTTTGCGTTTTCGAGATGAAATATTTTTGACTGGATAAACTAAGGTTCCATTGCGATAGATATTTATAAAATGAATACTCCTATATTTGAGTATTCCAAGACCTTATTATTCCTGTGAAAAGAGTGCCGTTCATCTAGTGAGAAAGGAATCATCGTCTGCAGCTGCAGGCTTTTAGCGCACGTCGTTGGACGTAGACTTCCACGAATGTTCACCAGACCTCTGTCGCATGGTCGTCGCGGGACTAATAGCTGTCTGTTTTTTCACGTTATATTAGATGTTACCAGCCACATTTTTGCTTATAATCTCTTTGGATTCACGTTGTGAGTAGTGATGTCTAGTGGTTGCCTGAAATTCTTGCAATGTTACCAGCCCATTACCATTTGAATTTTTTTTCTAATGGCTTTTCTGATATCTCTGACCTGTTTAGTTTCTAAAATTCTGGTCTTTGTTGTAATCTTATGTTATGTTGAGCATGATCAACCCTGTACATATCAGATGGTTCTCATTTTTAGAGTAATTCTTTTGGTTTGGTTCCATGTTTCAGTTCCTTTGGTGATTATTGGGAGACCTTTCACTTCAGAGATGCCTAGAATTTCTTTTTTTTGGAAGGTTGCTCTACCAAAAGCTTGCCAACGGATTTCTCGCATATCAGATGACAAAGGATCGTGATCGGAAAGATGGTTAATTTATTTATTTCTTGTTCCTCACATAAGGTCCAGTCAGAGAGTTTGGATGAGCTGGTGGAGAGAATCCTTACATTTTGTTATTGAGCTTAGTGTTGAGATTGATATCCTCCTAGGATGATTCACGGTACCCCCACAGAAGACTTTCGACATGATCCTCCGCTGGTTTCGGAGCTGAAACATGAGACCGGTCCAAAGGCTTGATTCTCAGACTGAGAATCATTAAACGTTTGCAAATGTTGAACATCACATGGATCGATTACAGGACATAACAGTATATTTGAGAAAACAGGAGTAAGGGATATCATAGAACCCATTTGAAAAATCAAATAGCGATGGGCTCGGCACGTAGCAAGAACACGTGGACAACTTACATCATGAATTCTTAGGATCTTATGCAAAACTTTTGCAAAATAATAGATGGCGTGGCGAACTAGATGAGTTCATGGAGTACTGGCTCCATAACAACCACGACAGGAGGTCCGGCGAATCTTGGGGAACGTATATGTCCAAAGACGGGCACTAAAAAGCTGAGGATGATGATGATGATGATGATAATGATGATATCCAAATTACCACCCACCAAGTTATAGACCAGGCTCAACGTTGCTTAATTTTGGTCATCGTTCGAGAATTGATCCTCCCTATGCTATTTGATCAAATTTAGGGACGGTAGTATATAATGTGCATTGAACTGCATCATATAGAGAGTTCATAAGTCCCAAATAAAGCGACTGTTTAGTGAATGTAGACATGTGAATAGCGTCGGACAATAAATGTGTTTGACATACATTCTGGCATGATTTCTATTACCCAGAACTCCACTGCTAGACAGTAAAAGACAAGAAACACATCGATCAATCTGGATGAGATACGTTATTCTAGACTAGCTATCTAACAACAACTGCACAGTAGGGGACCCATAAATTACGTATTGCAATTAATTTAGCTCTGATGGTATGAGGCTATGATCGGATGCACCGTAGCAATAATTTGTGGTTTAGATTTATTTTCTATAGGAAGACTAGTTATCTTTAAGAGGAAGAGACTATACTTAAAGGCAGAGAACTAAGAGAATTACACTGTTCATTATATAAATGAATTGACGAAACCAATAGTATATACTTTCATTCAAAAAGCATAGAATCATAAGCATGGGACCCCCATTGAGGATCGTTCTCTCTAGAGTAGTAGTACATTATCTTCTCGCATGAAAGACACAGACATCTATGACGCCCCTTATTCCATCAGGGAATATCTGGAGAGAGGTTTTTGGTATTTATATGTAAGTAATCATTGCTATTAACGGCGACGTAAGTCGACAGTTCCAAGAACGGTAAAAATTTCATGTTAAAAATAGATTTTAACAGGTCAGCGCCGTTTGTGAAGAATTAGGTGATACTTAAGGAGAGTGGCTAAAGAGAAATGAACCACGTTCGTAAGAAAGAAAGCTGCTGTCTAAACGATAGGGGATATGATGAAAGAAGGAAAGCCTTGGTACAAAGTGAGATAGACAATATGGGGAGAAGGCAGAAAAAGAAGAAAATCTTATTTTACATCCTACTACGTCATTTTATAAATCGATTCCCGAGATAAAAAGAGAGAAAGAAAGCAGGCTATACAGTGATCATGCTTTATATACATATATTTATAACGTAAATTATGTTGCATTCCGTGCAATATATTTCGTTTTATTTCAGAAACAATGATTATTTATTTTAGAAGGAATCAACTTGAAAATTCAATTGGACGGAAATAGTTTTATTACAAATACAATATACAGCGTCACAAATTTTGAACAGACGCTGTCATTGTTCTTGTTGATTTATGTTGCTGCAGTATTGCAGAGAAAAAAAACTTGAACAAACTATGCAACTGAGACTGCAAAAAAATAGCTTTAATATATAATACTACTGTAAAAAAAAAAGAAGCTAGCCATGTGTGCACTGAAAAATGGTAGACTGCAAAACTGTTTTGCCAACCAATGCTTGAGGCGATATATATTGATATTTACGAAGCTAATCGACGCAGTCTGAAATACAACTCCACGGCCATTTAAAAAAATATATCGAGAACCGGTTGAGTAGCCTTAATATAAATTTGTTTCCAATTTGAGGACTTCGCATTCGTGAACAGACGCTCAGTTAGCAATAAGACACCATTGAGTGAGCTTGAGTAATGTGTGACCGTCACAAACAATGGACAAGGCGTGTCATTTTCACATCTCGCGCAGGATATCTCTGGCAAAGCGTCAAACCCTTCTATTTACGCATTATTAAAACAGATCACGTTGATGCTGTTGATACCATCATTGGTTTTGAAATCTGGAATTACTTTCTTTTCTTTTCTTTTTTTAAATCAAAACATGCCCTATATATCGTGGTTGTGGGATTTTATCCCCGAAGGATTGCATGAGCACGTGATGTTTATTGAATCTGCTATCAAGCTTCTTTGATGGAGCATGTAACATCCGTATAAATTGATTTACAATTAAGAAAATTCGTTTCGTTGCTTTTTTTTCTCTGATTTCAAACATGAAAAGCCACCAGGAATAATCGTGTCAAAACGAGTGATAATTGCAAATGCTTTCAAATCCATGGATATCTGGAGGGCTTACATGCACAAATCACAGCCACAAGGAGAAAAATTCGGTTTACCGTTACCATTCTCTGAGGTATTTTTACCTGTGGCAATTCACGCTTCCAGTCTGCATGTGTAAAGAGACCGTCAAATAAAACTGTCACCAAAACAGTCAACATAGTTTTCTTCAGTTTTTGAGTTGGTTTGCTGGTTTGCTGGTTGAGTGGCTGGTTGACAGGCTATGAATGTAAGTATGGATCCTGCGTATAGGCTGTATCAATGTCGGTTAGAGTGTGGAAACTTTAAATATGTACTTATTATAACCGATGGACATCACGACTCACGACATGGATCCTCCTAGATCACATGCACAACCGAGGCTGGCAGAATGTTAGATGGAGAGACGAGCTAGACAAGTTAAGGAAATACTGGCTCCGCGACGCTCATGATAGAGAAGTGAAGCAAATCCTGGGGAAGGTCTATGTCCAACGACGGACGTTATAAGAGTGATGATGATGATGATGATGATGATGATGATGATGATGATGATGATATCAGGAAAAACCTTCCCCCTTTTTTTTTTAAATCCCCGAAGTAGATTTTTCGTAGGGGTCCAATTTGTCATATAATTGTTTATCAAATTTATCTCGTATTTCCTGCCCAGCAGTATTCACGTTTGTTTGTTTATTTATTTATTCTTTTTAAAATTCCAACTATTTCCACTGATAACTGCCCACTAAAAAGTGAGAGGAATAACTTATTCATTGATCACCCTATTTTTCCAATTTTTAATTGATCACCTCGAAAACAGCATGATGCCAAAAAACGTTTGTCATGAGATGGTTTTAATTCAGTGTCTAGTAAGATCCAGTTCTCCTAGAGTTTTCTGAGTTTTCAACTAACTGTTGATCTGAGTGAATTCGCACTTGCTTTCCTGCGTATGTATTCAGTTCATTATTTTCATTCAATTTTTGAGTACTTCATCTTCATTTTACTTTCAGTTGTTTTTTATACAACTTTCAATTCATTGCCATCGCAACAATTGCTCAAATTATATAAAAACAACTAGATATAAAATGGAGATAAAAACTGGTCAAAGGTTTTATGAAAAATGAATGTGTCAGAATACTTCATAAAACAATAATAAAAACTGATGTGTTACATAAACAAAAAGTAATAGTTGTTTAAGAATTGCATATTATTCTGCCGTATTCAGCAAAGCTTAGCAAATTTTCACAATATGAGAGACAGTTTTAACACATCTGACCTCACACCTATTTGCCTCCGGGTGTCTGGTTATAAAAAGAAGCTGCTATGCATTTAAGCTACAAGAGCATTTATGGCTTGTAGAAGATCAAATCTATCTATCACTCAGTGCAACTCTTTGCGTTTATTCACTCGAAGGATTGATAGCAGTATGATTTTTTGATTCTATTTTTATTAGATGAAGCGTTGCCAAGCATTAATAATCTGGGATTCTTTTTCCTTTTATCTGAATTTTAGTTGATCTTCATTGCTTTAAGTAGTGGTCGTAGACCAACAATCTGAGTAGCTCTGATTAAATGCAACTCAAATTAAAAGGGGAAAATACCAGTAAAAAAAAAGGTGGAAGTTATTTGAACTTTCATTGTTTGGGTTGATTTTTTGTTATGGTGTACGATTTGGAAAGTGATTCTATATTAAACATTAATACTTTTAAGCTCGGAGAAATTATCTATGCTCAGTGGATGAGAATCTGAAGAGCATTCCTGTGTATCATATGAAATCACTACGTTACACGGACTGCTGGAAAAAGTATTGTTTGTATGACTTCTTTTGCTGTCAAATGTGTCCTGTCTGAAATTTAGACGGAAAGTAGTCTAAGGGATTCGACGGACAAAACATTGCAAGAACTATACTGAGAAAAATGATCTAAACGAATCGATACAATAGTAAAGGAAAAATCTCGGCTAAAAAAATTCCAGACGTGAAGTAGGCCGTAGAGTACAGTTATCGCTGTAATAACTACAAAGACAAAGAAACTGGTCAGAAGGAATCGATGTATAATAGTAAGGACTCTGTGTCTCGGGAATTCAGACCGAGAGTAGGCCATAAGGTAAACTAGTCCGAACGATACGATAATGACAGAGAAAGCAATCGGAATAGTTCAATAGAATCGATGTACAATAATGAACACACCTCACCATGGAAACTGAGATCAAAAAGAGAAAATCTACACCAAAAGAGGAACAGGTCTGGTTAGTCACGCAATAAAAACTGTCACGTGACCAACTTCTTCCTGCAACGTGCTGTGTCGGGGGGTTATCATTTGAAAAGTTGGGAAACAAAGCAATCAATGACCGAGTTATTTGATGATAACTAGAAAAACCTGACGTGAACGCTGCCACACATTAACTCCCGGACCAACCTAGCATGAACTTACATTGTAAATTGAACACCCATTTTAAAAAAATATTTTGTATAGAATTTTAAATGAGATATTCAAGACATAATAAGCAGAAGATTTTTTAAATTTCCAGTCCACCAGCTAAATCGGCACGGTCTGTATACATGACACAGATAAATAGCCAGCCAGTTAACCAAACCAGCAAGCGAGAATCGCTTAATAACTGAAGAAACCTGACTATGTTGACAGTCATTCTTGGTGGTTTCTGATGGGAAAAAAACCTGATAAAGAACATAAGATCTATGAGGATATAAAGCCATAGCAGACACTAAAGAGCGTTAAGTTGCGTTCTGTTGAGCATGATCGCAGTACGAGGGTAACACTAATTATATCTGTCTTTTACAATTGATTCTCCTGTTGCGAACTGCGTAAGGCCGAGTGATAGATTCTGTCAACAGCCAACTGTTCAGTGGACAGTGATTGGCCGAAAGTGGTTAAATGGTCATGGGGGGAAAATGGGGTCAAGAGATTTGCAAGGGGAGGCATTAAAGAATGTGCACTGAGGTGACAGCCGAGATATGTCTGTGTTTCTTTGGAAGTTCATTCCAAAACACTCCGACAAAGATATCAGACCTATCAACTCAAATATAACGTGGGAAGTCGTGTGTTTGTTTTCATATCTTTATTCAAGACGAAAACACGTTCTTGCTAGCGCCCGTGAGCCCCTATGTGTGAGTCTGCACTTACAGCAAATATTCAACTGTATACGTGTGCGTGTGTGTGTTTTTGTGTCTCTGTGTGTATGTGTGTGGGTATTTCTGGCTGTAAATGGAAGCAAATCAGAAAGACATCTGTTAGAGTAAATAAAGAATTTAACATGTTAGTTTTTTCACGCGCAACGTTCAGTTTCGTAGGCTATATCCTCAACCTTGGTGGTTGGCGAAAAAAATGTATACTACTTAAATTATGTAGGTGTATATAATACACGTTTCCATGTATACATGCTTGTACAAGCGAAAATATACACAGGCACACAGGCACATATATATCTACAGTAGATTCTTGTCCTTTTAAACAGTCTTTCCTTTTTGACAGAACTAAAAAAAATATGCAATTGCCTTCATTAAAGGAAATTTAAAACAAGAAATATCAAGTATTCATTACAAAAAATTGATGCCAGGAATAATAAATATTTTATGTTTTCAACGAGCAAAAGAACTTAACAAAATTATAGTTTGTAAGTATGTAATGTAGTTATGCCCTGACGATATTAAGACTCCAATTGCATTTATGAACAAATTTAATAATCACAAAAATGCGGAAACCTTGAAAATATTAGATTAAATTTCTTATTTTTTGCTTTATACATCGATAGCAAAACTTGAACTGTTTTCATTCCCTTCTAGCATAAAGTACCTTCTCAAGGTTTCGATGTATTTTTTGTAGTTGCATTCTTCATACATTCAGGGTCAGGCATGTTATCAATATCAGAGATTTTATTGAACTCGAAGAAAAGCAGGTAGCTGGAGTTGACTGTTCTTCTACCGTAACAACCAAAAGAATAATCCTCACTTCATTCATGGGAATAAACTCTTCACTGTTTATCCAGTTGCGTTGAACCAAACCGATAAATGAAATTAACATTTCCGTAAGGTGATTTGAAGTCGTGGTAAAATGGTTGGTACATATTGAACTAAATGGACAAGTCTTACATATCCACGAAAATTTATCGTAGAAAAGCGAAGTTAAAACGGACAGCAGCTAAGCTTGTTAATAAATTTATCTGAACGGTCTTCCTTTTAAGATATTTTTTTCAACAGGATTTCCTTGCTCTCCATTTTGTGAGTAACAGCAACAGCATCTCCTTGCTCTCCATTTTGTGAGTAACAGTAGAGGAGATAGTATCCATTTGCACCCCAGTGCTCTCTTTCTTTGTGTTCCTCTTTGCTGATATTTCCGATATACCCTGCATTTTATAAAATTCCGTTTTCCTTTTCTGCTTTATCTCACTTATAACTATTGATATCTAGTATTCCCAGAGATACTCACAATTGACTGTAAGAATGGAAACCTATGTATATCATCCGGTGTTTATTTTCCTTCCTTCCAACTGTCCACAGGACATCTTAAGTTTTTGACAAATTTCAGGGAAATTTAGTGGAGGGTTTGTTTATGGGCTACGGTAGGAGTTATTAAATTTAGGGATGGATCCATGAATTTTTGTCGGTTGAATTAGTGTACGGTGTTTGCATGAAATGCAATGTCTGGGTGCTTGAAACGATGAAATCTGCGTTTCGACGCCATCTAGCAGTCTTCGTCAGCGGAGCACGGGGACACAGTAAACAAACAGAATTTGAGGTATCTATATAATTTTGATTTTGCTCTTGCACAATTGTGACCACCAAGTTGCTATTCCTTAAAACCGATGTTCTTTTCTGAGTATCAGACTAGAAAGCTTTTTTGACGGAGAGGAATCAATCTGCTATTTTATATATATTCTTTTAACTTATTTGTAAAAAAAATTCAGAAATCATTTTTTTGGGTGCTAATATTAAATTCGTTGAATGAACCCGTTTAAAAGCAAAATTAAATGTAATAGCCGCTTATAAGTGACATAATTGACTTAGTACCTATATTCCGGCCGGGATTAACCCCTCCTCTCTATTCGTCGGCTGGTCTGCAATGATATTGTCAATATTAAACAGTTCGGTGGTATAAAAGAGGTCTACAGCACTCTCTTTTATTTAACCGGAATACATTGTATATACAATGGTGTTTATCTTAGATGTTACAGATAATGCTCTCCCCCTCTCTCTCTCTCTATCCATCTATCTATCTATCTATCTATCTATATATATATATATATATATATATATATATA
>OY735229.1:41730323-41737823 GCA_963457665.1 Thysanoteuthis rhombus
CTTCCAGAACAAAAAAAATCCATCAGTCCCCGGAAAGAAAGTTAAAGAACCAATGCTTTCTCTCAATACTCACCTATGGAGCTAAAGCATGGATCCTAGCCAAAAATTTGACTCTAAAACTTAAAACCTGCACAATGTTCACTGAAGGGAATCATGAACAACATCACATAGAACAATCACAAGACAACACAGTATATTAAGGGAAAAAACAGGAATCAATTGATTAGAAAACTCAAAAGAATGTCAGACAATCAGTTGATATCATGTCTCACCACGTGGATCCAAGGGATAATTTCAGAAATTATGGCTGGAAATAGACCAAATTGAAAATAATCTGCAACAATCATTATAGAGATGTCTGACAAATCGTTGGGAATACAACTGATTACGTTGATCTATAATCCAGTCACGAATATGTCAGTAACATATTCCACGGCACAAGTAGCATTGACAACAATATAGGTAACCAGGAATCGCTGATGTAATATATTGACTAGGAAGGCCTTACGACATGACACATTTTCGAAGAGAAACATAATTTGTGTTCATATTTTTCTATTGAATAAATTGGAAGATTTTGTAATCATCAAAAATATCCTTTTATTACTGAAATACATTTCCTTCTTATCCCTTTGTTCCTGGTTCCCTTTCCCAACAAAAGCTTGCCAGCTTAGGGTGATTCTTCGCTTGATTTCTTCATCTTTTTATTTCATGGAGATTCGTAGTCCTACTTAGATGTAGTGGTCTACTTTCTCCAGCTCTGTCTGCTTGTCTTATTCCCTATTCTTTGTCCAATAACGGACGCTGAAAGGCAGTGACATGTTGACGAAGAGGAGAATGATATATATTAGTTTTCAATCGTTCTTGGTACCAACTAAGTTTTGATTTTAAGAATGTCCATGGCTGACTCGAAAATCTCTTGCTATCATGTGGAATGCAAAGGAATCGCCTATGAAAATCTGGGCTGAATTTGGACCAATCAAAAACATCTCAAACCAAATATAAGATGGAAAAAATAGTTTAGTTCTGGTGGAATTCAACATAACTCTGGCAAATATATAAACTGGTATTGTGCTACAATGGAAAGCCATTTAATTGTTTGAACAACGCACTAGAAAGGAATAGATCCTTTTATAAGATAGCTAGCCGACCACTGATTTTACTGCATGACAACGCCTATCACCATGCTGCCAACTTTCATGGAACTAAGATGGTAAGTTCTTCCACATACGACAATCTCTCAAGATCAATCACCGTCTGTCTATCACATGTTTGTCTCCATTCTCTTTCCTGATGAGTGATTCCAAAAGCTCCAAGATATCGGAGTATTCATCAGAGGAAAACTAAAATCGTTTTATGTTGATGAAATAGGTAATTCAACTGAAAGACAACAGGAGTTAAAAGAAAACGTAAAATAGTTAAGAAAAATCTTTTTTTTTTCAAAGTCCCTGTCCATTGTCTACAATTCAGGATAATAAAGTCTTTCTCTGATTTGAAACAGCTAGACGCTATTTCGAAACTGCTGATTGCAGCAAAAACCTGTAAAGGAAAACAAAAGACGAAACCCTATTGATTTTGCAACGTAATGCTGCAACATTCATCTGAGATAGTTTTTTTTAAAGAAATAATGGTATGTAATCAAGGGCATACTATGGATTTTAATGCCCAAACTGCACATCAAATGCCCAGCATCTTTAATAATATTTCGCTTATATCTTTTCGAGTCGTCTGTGCTCACTAAAGGTGTATTCTGCTCACGCTGCTTTCACTCAATGGCCTGTCTTCTTTGGTTTTTTCTCTGAAAGCAATTTCTCGCAATTATCTCCACGCCCTTGTTTATCTAATCGCCAGCTCTTGTTTTAAACATCACCAAAGAATAATTAATGAACTGATTGTAGCGAAAAAGTCGAATGAATGTAT
Organism: Thysanoteuthis rhombus; assembly: GCA_963457665.1. NCBI lineage: Eukaryota > Metazoa > Mollusca > Cephalopoda > Oegopsida > Thysanoteuthidae > Thysanoteuthis > Thysanoteuthis major. Next base: position 41,732,244 of record OY735229.1, read on the forward strand.
TGACAGATTTTCTCTTTTGTACTCTTTGCGCTTCTTCTTGCATAGTAAAATCTTGCTGCACCATATTCCAAAAGTTGAGTCATCTCAGCCCATGTATATGAAGTTTGCATTTTTGGTGTACAATAAGAGAAATCAGGTTCTTTAACATATTTTTTTATAAAACTGGACGTGAAAAAACAAAAAAAAAACAAAAACAACTTGACCAAATAATAAGTTATCAACCGATTTCTTAATTTAGTGTAATTCTTTTTTCTTTCTCCAACGAAACAATTATTAAAGAAAGAACTGTCATTTGTTTATCTCATCTTTCAGGAACGTGTTAGAATGAGAGTATTGGCAGCATAATGATCCTTCAGGAATATACATCTATATTAAAATCATAAAACACTATCTTTAAAGTTCTCGAAGACTATACATTTTTTGGCTCATGATTAGCAAGCTATTTTTTACTACTGCCACCGGAGCACAAGTATCGAAGGCTTCCTGGGCTCTAAATACTGTGATTCCACCCTTCAACAGAAATGAGCTGCTCAGACTCCTAATTATCCATCTTACTGATTCAGCCTGTTAATAGTCTCCGTGTTATTCACCTTTGTTCTGGTATTGCACGAAGTTTGAAGACGGTGAGTGATCTGCGTTACATTTTGTATGAAGCATGGAAAATCAGGTACCGACACCCTCGAAATACTTTGTCCAGCTTTTGGCGCACGATTTTCTGGTCAAACATAGATTTTTGAGTGGCACATGCATTTCAAAGCTACTCAAGTGTCAGTTCCAGATTACAATAATCTACCAAATATCTTTTTTGTTCATCTCACTATTGTATAATTGAAGGGTAACAAGAGCTACGGTTACCAACTTCCATAGTTATTAATGGGAGTAATGACCATGTTTTAAATTATTCATTTTTTGAGAATTCCATTGTTTTCTTTCTAGTCTATACAAGGGCCTTTTGGATAGCGCCTCGGATATTTGGTACTCATTGCCAGCTCAAAAACTGTAACTATGACTCAGATATAAGCTCTGCTTAGTAAATACTTGCGTCGATAGCTTGAAGACAGCTAGGTTTTAGTTTTTTAAAGAAAATATTCTTCAAATATTTAGCTGGTATGGAGATAGAACTCCTTACAAATCCTCAAGTTTACAACTCTCCAAAGATTAGTGCATTTGTAATAATGACAATATATCAGCAACATGTTGTTAAACTCCAACCTAATTCAGAGTTGTCTTCGTTGATCGGCCACAACAACCACATCATCAACAGTAACAACAACAATCCTCATCTTATTGAGGGGGTGAATTATTCCCTGTCCGTCCTGTCCAAACCCAACCAATTAGCATTTCTCTACGGTGATTTGAAATCACAAACAAACAATAGAAGCATTTTGACCAAGTGAGACAAACCGACAAGTCCTACATATATACTGAAATCTATGTTCTAAATACGCAAGAAGGTAGAATTGGGAGTGAAGTTTGACCCTACAGTAGTCAGTCAGGCTTGTCCGTTTACGCGATTGGAAGAAACCGTACTTCATAAAAAAAATAACAGCTGAAAAATTATTTTCATAAAAAATGCAGCAATATTCTAAGCGCTGATTCCCATGCGATATTTATCTCCACGCTCGATTGATTTATAGTTTATTTATGGTCTCACCTTGGATTATAGATAATCGATAATCTCTCGAGCGGCTTGTTCTGGTGTTATGCTCCTGGACTTGACTGCATGGAATGATATATGTACAGTTCTTGGTAATATTTATCTTATGTAAAGGGCTGGCATTTGCGAGACAGTTTCCCCAGGGTAGTTTTACATATGAATAGAATGATAACAGACTCAGAAGCTCGACAGAATAGAACAATATGAAGAAGCGTTGGGAGCTTGATAAGCAAGTCGTGTTTCAGCCTTCTTATACACACAACAGAATTCATCGAACGTCCTAGCTTCTACAATATATACATTCATATGACATTTTTCAGTGATTCGGACTCTTCCAGGAATCACTGCCCAACAATAGGCGAGAAAAGTAACTTAGCATCCCTTTTCCAAACTTTTGATTTATCAAGTCACCGGGTAGGCTACACGTTAGTCACGTTTGGGTTTCTGTGAATTGATAAATTTTCAATTCAAGAAAAAAACATATGGTCCCAACTTGCTGGAAATTTTTTTTTTTTTGTTCTTTTTTTTTCAAAAAATTGCTACCCTAATGCTCATGGTGGGACCACCATGTCCAACAAAGTCAGTTGTTTGATACAATATATATATATATATATATATGGGAATACATCAATAAGTATGCAACCTGATGATTGGATTTCATTAGAATAATATTCGATCTATGCTACTAATATTTACCACTGAAGTCCATCAGCAAGGAGATTGTATTAAAAGATATTTGTTGTGTAAAAGTACATGATTTCAAATAGGCTTCAAACTTGTTTATTTACCTTCGTAAAAAGTTTGCTGTGCCAATCTCGCACGGTGCCAGGGGATTTTTAGAAATGAGTGAAAAGATTACTCTGCTGTTTATTTCTTGCTCTTTAAGAATCATTCGCTGAAAAATCATAATTTCTCTCCTTAATTTCGTAAGAACTGTGGCTGGATATGAAATAAAGAATTGAGCGATGGATCACAAATTAGAAATCATAGGTTTCTTTAGTTTTTAAGTGAGTCTGTCTGACTTGCTGGTGGACTGGCTATCTATCTACCTATCTATGTCTCGCACGTAAAAGTCATTCTAGTATAGTTAAGGATCTGAAAATGGGAACACCCACTCTTTGCTACGTTTTTTTTTATTTCCCCCTTCATTTTTTTTTTTTTTACGGAAGGTTCAATTTACAATGTAGTTTTAGATTAATCCCTCAGTTTCTACCTGGTAGTATTCACACTTGTTTTTTTTTTTTTAAACATCGGACTTTTTCAATGATCATTGCCCAACAGAAGGCACGAAAAGTAAGTTGTTCATTGATCACCCCTTTTTTCCAATTTTTCAATCGATCACTGCCCAACAAAAAGCGCAAAAAGTGAATTGTTTATTGATCACTCCTTCTTTTACCAATTTTTCAATTGATCACCTTGCCAAGGGGCTGCTGCCAAAACAGGTATGTCATATGACAGTTTCTGTGAATTCATATGTAAAAGACATATTGCCCTCCCAAAATGCTGGAAACTTTTACATCAACCTCATATTAGGAAAGCTACAGGCGTTCGGAACGGGAAATCGCATTTTAACGTCAAGGGAAATGTGAAAATTGCTTTTCAGTAAGTGGGCTGTGGAAAGGAGAAAAGGCGGACATTTTAAAAACATTCACAGAAATGATCAAGCACGGGTTACAAGTGCGCACGGAAATGAATAATGTATTCGATCATGATTCCGCAGTCGGTCTTTACTCTCTCCGGCAGAACAAACCCGATGGAAAGACGGGCAAGTAATTCAACGTATGCACTATTGGCGACGTCATCACAATCCAGATTTTCAAAATACGATGAGACTAATCTCCGAACGGAGAGGATTTGCCAAAGGGAGACAAACTGAGTCAGGATGGGGGGTTGATATACAATGCACCGATGGGGTTTCACTCATGGTTATTGATTAAAATCACACCATTTCAAAGATATATACTTCTGTTTTTACGGATTTTACTCTTTCGCGAGTTCTATCACCATTATACTGCGATTTGCCGTCTTCTGAAACAACATATAGTAATATGGTTTAAATTCTCCTGATGAAGAATAATGAAATGAATCTAAAATCTGAAAGGCTGAAGAATATGTATTGTTCTTAATAATTCTGTAATTGAAATAGGGTTTAGAAATAGGATGTATCAACGTGGGGAAAAAAGTGCAAAATAATTTAGACTGCATAGTTCAATGTACTCCTGAGGACCTTATTGTTTATTGTTTAGTACTCCTGAGGACCTTATTGTTTAATTAGAAATTCCAAATGAGATTCATATCAGTATTTTGCATATCTCTACCCGGTTCTGTTCGGCAAATCCTTTCTTTTCGTTAATTAGTCTCACCTGAGTTCGGCTGCTGTGCCATGCAGTCTTTTTTATCCAACAAAACGTGATCTAATAGGAAAAAAAGCGATGGTGAAACTTAGCCAGAGTCATAGAAGTCTTGCGGTCTAGGCCGGTGTTTCTCAATCGAGGAGGTATTGATATACACTGAGACCAAGCCGTCATAAAAATTTCTTTGTCAATTGAAAAAAAAATTGACTGTACCCATTGTGCGTGCAGGATTTCTAGTTTCTTATGTGAACGTTTGGGGCTGGGCAAAGTTTTGGTTGTATAGATGCATAAGTAGATAGATATAAATGTCAGATCACATGAATAACCTAAACCCAACGAAAGTAATTGAAAGGGGTCTGTTGTGGGTTGCAGGGGGTAACAACAACAAAGACAACAAAGATACCATCTCAAAAAATTATACAGATAGAATTCCGGAGAGTACAGCAACTGAAACGTTGTGACATTTAAAAGAAGATGATAAATCTAGTCTGAATGATTCAACGTATGATAATATTAACAGTTAAACTCAGAAACTAAAATAAAAAGTTTCAGCAAGGATAGGTTTCATCATCTGTCAAATACAGAGTTCACAAAGTTTGATCGATAAGAGCAGCAAAAACATAATAAACAGGATTTCCTTGGGACAAAAGGTGTGCGAGTTCGATCCTAACCGACGTTATATCTTTTATTTCCGATCAACACAGTTTTCCCACTGGAAGAGACTAACGGCTTCAATAGAGTTGCGATAAAATGCGAATAGAAAATAAGGATGCAAGCAAATGATAATAGAAAAACTAATAATTACTCGCCATCACAGACAATAATTGAACAACCATGTCATCAAAATTCAAAGTCATGTAAAAAGAGATCCATTGAAAAATAGATATGGTCAGATTGAATTCTAAAAAATTTCAGGATAAATTTTCATTCCTGAAGAATCTGGAGATTCTAGACGGTATTGATATACCTGTCAAAACAGGGCTCTCCAACAAACCCCTAAAAGCCAAAAATCTAAAAAAAAAAAAAAAAACAACGATTTTTTTTTAGAGTACTGATGCCAATCTATAAGACTGTAGACAAAACGGTATGTCCATGAGCACTGGAACACACTTTCCCTCGTACATTTAAGACGAGGAAGAACCCGTCTCAGCTGTTTGAAGGCTTTTGTAATTTCGATCTATCTGTTTGAACTTATCCAAATTCTGTTACTATCTAACTTAACCCAAACACAAGAGAGCAACGTCTATTCAATATGATTGACGATAATTTCAGATTTTCCCATTCAAATAGGATGGTTAGATTATATCTAAAATTAATTACTGTTTGTTATGGTGATATCACTTTCTTTTTTCTGTTACGTTGCTCATTGCTTTTTGATGGTCGGGAAATTTAACAATTTTTATCGACTTCAAATGGTTTATTTTGTGGTAATTGTACTCTTGTCATTATTCCTTCTCTGTGATCGGAATTTTGTCGTTCATAATTTTTGTTTCAACTTTTATCTTCGGTTTTAATTATCTTCTTTGTTTTTCTTTTCCTCCTGATGATTTCAGTTTCATGGGAAAAAAA
>OY735229.1:41742823-41747823 GCA_963457665.1 Thysanoteuthis rhombus
TTGTATCTTGGCGTCTGGCGTTGCTTTAAAAGCGCGCGAATAAACACACGGTCGCCAAAAGGGCGCCCTCTAGTGACGACAAATGAAAAAAAATAATACATTGCCTGCCAGCTTCAGGCTGCATCGTATTCCATGTTAAGTTAAGAGGAAATGTGAGAAAAAATAAAGTAAATTGTTCGTTGGCTTAAGTATTGCCCTTGGGCAATACACTTGAAGACGACTTTTAGACCATAGGATAAAACCTTGATTTTCCTGTTTGTTTTTCGATTCCTTCTTTTCTTTTTTCTTTTTTTTTTTTGGCTTCTCGATGTTGTGTTTACTGTAAATTCACCTGACCCCTCAAGGTATCATTTACTTTTTTTGATAGAATGTTCTTCATTCTTTTTTTTCTTTCTTCCTTCCATTGTGTTATTGTTCTTTTCTAAAAGCAGTCATTGTTTTTAGCTTTCTTATCTTTTCTATAAAAGATTTCCCTCCCTTTTTGATTTAAGGCCGATTTTTTCTTTTCGTGGTGTTTACTTAAATTTGAGTCGTTTTAATTTCTTCGTTATTTGTTCAATCAGTAAAACTGGTGATTTTATCTGAGGGATTCTTTTCATCCATCTAGTTCAACATTTTTCTAATTGCTTATCTTTTTTTTTTTACTTGTAAAAATCAATTCCTGTTGTTTAATCCTGTCTTATTATTAATTATCGTTAGATTTAATCAAACCTGTTTGTCTCGTATGCAATTAATTGAGTTAGATATAAAGAGAAGTGTTTTTCTTACATTTCAACCTCTCTCTGTCTCTGTCTCTATCAGTCTGTCTGTCTGTATCTCCCTCTCTCTTTTCCTCTGAATATCTCTCATTCTCTCTTCTCTCACTCACTTCAGCTCTCTTTCTTTTCCCTCTCACCTAATAGACTCATTCTCTGTCTTCTCATTCACTCCCCCCTCTCTCTTTCTATTTATATATATCATTAGCATGGACAGTTTATGTACAAAAAACATGATGACGTCTGAGGAGGAGCTATATATCGTCCGGCACCGGTGTTATCCGAGTTTGTCATGTGGTCTACGGCTTTTTGATTTGTGTTGCCACTCAGTTAACTCTATTGCCGAACGAAATATAGTTCCTCTTTAAATTTTATGGCAATTCTGTCTCAAGGGGTCAGCTGAATTTGCTGAAGTATAGATATTTATTACACACACATAAACACACATATATATGGCTGTATTTGTAGGAATAAATATACATACATATGTATAATATATATGTATGGGTTTTGTGTCCGAATACATATCCGTATATATATTTAGGTATGTGTATATAAAAGATGGGAGGTGAGCTTTGTTTTCCAAAGATACCTTTCGAAGATTTTAATTATGAATTAGATGCATTTCACTTGTGTTAAAGTGTCATCGGGGGAAACTGGAATGAACAGATGAAGAAACAAAACTAAAACGTGTTAGGAAAAACACAGACAATTATTAATGATATTTTGATATTTTGAATAACCTCCCACCACACACACACACGTATTTCATTACTGACAATAGACTAACACAAACGTCCATATGCATCACAACCATAAACATATGTACATACTCACATTCAAATGGCCATAAACAAATATAACAAAACCCCACTATAACTGAAGAAGACACAAACCTCATATTCCAAGTAGACCTGAAAAGAGCCGTATGATGATAATCGCTGTGACTGGTGACAAATTCCACTCACTTGGACATGTTCATACATTATATAGATTGAGCCATAGTGATAACAGACAAAACTAGCCCTTTTACTCAACATGATACTGATAATAATATATTTCGACCCCTCAATTAACATTCAGTGATATCCCTCGACGTATTAGTTTTGTTTCCCTTATGTCTTTATTCCATTTCTCCCAAAAAACGCCCAGCACTGACGGAACACACCAGAATTATTACATTTCAGAGATGTATTGAACAATTCTCAATCTTTTTCATATCCGTATTGTTAAGTATCACTATTTAATCGATTTTTCTGCATCCATGCATTGAGCATATATATATATATATATATATATATATATATATATATATATATATGTGTGTGTGTGTGTGTGTGTGTGTGTGTATGTACTTGTTTGCAAGTATGTAAATTGGTATTCAGAAATAAAATATAAGTGAAGGTATATGAACTTATATATATATATATATATACATACACATATATATATATGCGTATAAATATATATATATATATATGTATATATATATATGTATGTTTATGTGTATATATATATATAATCATATGTTTATATCACAGATAACTATATAGGTATGCATATATCTAATGCTTGATATATATAAATATATTTACTGCAGCAGCTGAATTTTTCTTAATTGTTTATTCTATTCACGTTTTCGTGTAATCATTTCAAAAAATAGTTTCGAAAGAATATAACCCAATTCACAATCATTCTGTCAGATCATATATCCATTTCTTGATAGCACCTACACATGCACAAACACACACACACACACATACATATATATATATATATATATATGTGTGTGTGTGTGTGTGTGTGTATAAATGACTGCGCAGAAAGTATTCAACCATTTAATCTTAGCGAAAAATAGTCTTTGAACTGTAATGATAACCAAACCCCCTTCAAATACTTCTCGTGGGATCTGACAAACGTGTCTCTGAGCCTTTCGAAAATAATCAAAAATTGTGCTTTCGAGACGGTTCTCGGCTGCCATGGCGTTCACTTTCGTTCTCGTCAAACGTCTGAAATCTTTCAATAACTTTAGAAATTGCAGGGAAAGCAGGGGGTACAATCTGGACTCTATGAGTGCAAACGGACCTGAGGAATAGAATATTGAGTCAAACTAACCTGTACGAGACGTGAAGAATAAGTTGGCCTTTGTAATTGTAAATTTGGACGGTTGCATGTTACTAAGACTCACTCAATGGTGCCCCATTGCTGTCTAATTACCTCAACTGGAGAATGTCTATTCACGCATATTCAGCAAGGTCCCCTCTGATTATCTATCAAGTTACATCAAGTTTGTGCAACCGGTTCCTGAAATATTCAAAATTGCTCTATACTTTCCGAGCAGTATTCTTATTTCATTCTCTATATGCATATTGGCATGAACATAAACCTAGGTGTATGTGTCTCTTTTTTTATACAGACATGCATGCGTTCCCAATAAAGGCGCAATATACGCTCGATTGATGCAATTGATTCGGATCTGGTTACAAAGAGAAGACACTTCCATATTATCTTTGTATAAGCATATAATGTGCAAAAATATAGATGTAAGACCTCACAAAATGACTACCGGCTCGCAAAACAAACATCTTCTACTCACGCTCCAATACACAAGACTATTGATAAACACATGGCAATAGAAACATGGCGGGAATACAAAAGTAAGCAGAAACAGATCGAAATTAGGAAGCAGGGAAAGGATGTTTCATGTTCAAAACAAACATCAGTACCGAATAAAAGGGGCAAAGGTTTTAAGCCAAGTCACCAATGTTTCCAATGGTGTGCACATGTGTAGTACTTAAGAAGGCCTATGTGGCTCTACGGGTTATTGGCCAATAATACAATATTGACTTTTCTCTTTTTTACATTTTTTTCCTATTTATGAATCAGATCTTTTCTGATTCCTTTTCTTGTTATATAGTAGCTTCATTTTCTACTTTCACTTTCACTTTCATTTTTACTTTCAATATTTCTGCGTTCAGCTTCTTTTATGCTTTTGACGGTTACTTTTACGTCGTCCATCATTTTTCATGCAGACTCTACTGTAGATTTATCTATTTCTATATGTTACATTGTATTTTATTCACTACCGATTCTCTATTTCTCTACTTTCACTATATGTGTGTTAGCCTTTATTACTTTCATTTTTTCGAACCATTTTAGGCTTCCACCGTCTTTATCGATTGCTGCAACTGTATTTTATTCTGTTGCTTTTAGTGACTATATTTTACATTCGTATGGCTTCCTATTCAACTGTCTTTCTTCCCAGATTCTATATCCCATTTTTTAGTGATTCAACTTTAATTTTATCTTTCAGTTGTTTGTTGTAATTGATGTATAAACACAATGTCTTTAATTTAACACAGTATGTTGAAAGATATCTCTATTGGTTCTTTTCGAATGGGTTTATTTAATTCATTTATCTTTTCCTACGAAGTTGTAGAAGTAAATGTATTCTGTCTTGTTCGTCTATACATCTGCCAGTCTGCCCACACGATATCTCAGAAAGTATTCAATGGATGTCAATGAGAATTCGGGGAAAGATGGACAATCGGATAAGAACAAGTTGATTGAATATCAGGGCGGATATATCCAGGTTTTTTTTTCGTATATATATATATATATATATATATATATGTGTGTGTGTGGGTGGGTGTCTGTGTCTGTGTGTGTGTCTGTGTGTGTGTGTGTGTCCTCGTGATATTTCTAAAAGTTCTAAATAAATTTCAATGAAATCCTGTGTAAGAGAGAAACGACCGAGTACGTACGGCTACGAAAGAAATACTTAGATATTAGAGTGGATTCATACATAATTATCCCTTGCAGATATATGTCTGCATCACTTAATATCGCTAAAACTTCACAGGATATCTCCAAAGATTCCCAATTGTGTTAATTGTATTTTTTTCTGAAGGATTACCGATTGGTTAAGGACGAAATGATAAAACTTTTCAGTTGATCTATGGACGCTTACTCGTCCTGTCAGTTGCTCTCTGGGTGATTTGTAGTTTATAAAGTATTTCTTAGTTTTCTTAGTTTATTTAATCTCTAACAGTAAATCTGGAAATATAGAGACATCTGCACCAGCTCTGAGGTCAGATTCATCCGCTCACTTGCTATCTTGCAGTGGAGATGGGGAGCTACAGGGAGTTTTTTTTTTGGGGGGGGGTCTCACATACAGACCAAATAAAGACGCAAGAATGACACTCATACGAACTATTTAAGCCCACAAGGATTTGCTGACAATTG
>OY735229.1:41752823-41815323 GCA_963457665.1 Thysanoteuthis rhombus
AATGAGAAAAAAAAAGGACAAAGAAAGAGGAAAAAAGAGCGAATGTTATGATATGTTTGGATCTACAAATATTGATTTTATCCCTTTCTCTCTCTTTCTCTCTCTCTAATTGTATGTGTGTGCGTGTGTAAGGCAAATATCAAAAACAAAGACTTACAGACAGTCCATTTCTGTAAACATGTGGAACACACACACACACACACATACACATATATATATATATATATGTATAACAAAATACAAACCTGAAATAAAAAATCTGATGTGTGATCGGATTTCATAAAATATTCGTTATATAAACACACACATACAAACACATGCACATACATTATATATATATATATATATATATATATATATATATATATATATATATAAAGTGTAGGTGTCACAGGTACAGACAGCACTGATGGATCTAGGGGACTGAAAGTTTGACCATTTACTGATTGTTATGTGTTGGGGATGGTCCAATTTACAATGTGAGTTTATGCTGAACCGAACAATTTAAAAAATTTCCTAAAGGCGAGGGAATTAAAACCCTTTTTTAGCAATTTTCAACAGATCACCCCTAAACTGTAAGCTGCCAAATGATATTGGTCACGTGACGGTTCAATTCGTGTGACTAACCAGAACTGTTTTTTTTTTTTTTTATGTACGTACCGTGATATGTACATTGTATAGGCATGAGAGTCGGTTAAGTATCTCGTCATAAGTGTAATATTTATTGCAGAGATAACTTCGACTCTTTTTTGGCAGGAAACATAGTCAGCAAAATGGGGTGAAAGGAAGAGGAAGAGGAGGAGGTGGAAAGAAATGATGAAGAAGGAAAGAAAGAGTCATGGAAAGCGGGAAGATGAATTGCATGGAGTCACGCATGCGCATTGAGATCAGATCAAAGTCATATTCGGGACACCATACACCCAAAAATCAAGCTGAGACTTCAAAAACTTCAAGATCAAGAAATTTGAGCAAATGACAAAACGAAAATGAATGAAACAGTGTCTTTTTCATCTTTAAACTCTAATATAGAATAACATGTATACATCCCTCTTTATATATATATGTGTGTGTGTGGGTCTGTGTCTGTCTGTGGGCATGCGTGTCTGTGCACGTATCTATATATACATATATGCATATATGTATTACCTCGACATTAAGGAAAAACAGTTGTGTTAAATCAAGAAAATTTATTACACTGACGTGTTTCGCCCTCAGGCTTTTTCAAAGAAGCAATTTCAGATGGAACAATATTGTTACTTTGACAAAGCTGAAATAAATGTTAGTGTAATAAATCTAATTTAATTATTTTTTTTATTGTTGAATTAATACACATCATATATATATAAATATATATATATATACATACATATATATATATATATATATATATATATATATATATATATATGTATATATGCATATATATAGATGTATGTGCATATCTTTAATGTGAATACGATAGTCTTTTGGTACGTATGTTTGTTTATTAATACATAATTTTGTTTGAAAATCGATAAGTCTTTGAAAGTTCAAAATTCTAAGCAATTGAATTCAGTTCAATAAGCAGATTTACTCAAGATGTAAAAACATAAAGACTAAAATCTATCATCAGCAGAATATATATATATATATAGGAAGAGTGATATACATATACTATATCGAAGCTCTTATTTGTGATCTCTTGCCATTACACTGTTAAATTGGAGTGGAAATAGTGAATTTAGGCCTTTCCCTTATTGGCGGTTGTTTAGTTCAATGGTAAGAGTTACACTACGTTGAAATTGGCTACCCTCTCGGTCGCAGGTTCGATTATTGCGGCAACCCCATTTTCTTTAATTACTTCATTCTGTTTACTTTGTCTAGATCCAATGATACGGATGATGATGGGAGATCACAAATAAGACTTTCTATGTAATATAATGCAATTTTTAATCATATATATATATATATATATATATATATATATATATATATATATATATATATATATACATGTGTGTGTGTGTGTACCTCGATTAGTGCTTTCATTAGATGAAAATTTGAACGCATTTTCAAAACTGAACTGTTCAAGGTGTTTTAATGATTAAAACTTTTTTCCTACATATACTTATCTTATTGTATGAAGTCATCATCTATGTACATTGGCCTACTGGTATGAACGAGTCTCTATAGCAATGGCTGATTTAGATGGTGGGGAAGCTGCTCCCAGACACGCTTGCCCCCAGTTCCGCGGATGGATGTGACCGTATAACGGTCAATATATGCTTTCCATCCTAATCACACAGCTTGGGGTGTACTCAATCATCTGCTGGGTTCACAGAGAAATATATCCTATGGAAAGTTTTCCACGCTCTTTGCTCGTATCAGGAAAGCGAGTGAGATCTGAGCTTATACTTAGTTACATTAATGGGTACAACAATACCTCAAGCGTAGTACATTAAGATCTGCTCAAATCAAAACCACACTACAAGGTATTCCTATATAAACTTAAACGAATGGCTAAATTAGTTGAAATGGCAGTAGGAAGACTGTGTTACGCCGATATGAAAACAATGGGTATCTAGATTGCCTGAAAAGTCTGCGTTTAAAATACTGACTTTTACTTCAGTCTGAATCCAGACGTCTGGCACCAATTGGAAAAAACCTTACTATCTAAGCCATACAACAGGTTACCTTGTCTTCGTTTTATCCGTTTTACCCGATACATTCCTTAGATTCTCGAAATTCCGAATAAATCTGCTGGTATACAGTCAATTACTTAGCCAAGTTTTGGCACAAGGCCAAAGATATGGGGCACTAAAGGAAATTGAAATCACTTGAAATAGTCTATTAGACTAGCTGTTGAACCATCTCACCACGTGTGACACATGTAAGCTGATATTGTTATTTAATTCGCTTAGATTAGTTTGGTGCACTCACTGAGGAACCACATCACAATCAATTGTTTATTAGCCAAGCTCACAAAGCATTAAACTTCGTGAGACACCCGATATCGAGTCATAGCAATTAACTACGTTTAACTCAGTTATGGCAAGAGACCACATATATTGGGTACCCAGTGAGCATTGAAATCACTTGCAATGATCTGTTAGCTCTTAAGATACTTAGTAGAGTTATTTACTAAGCTTTGCTTAGCTTTGTCAGAAGTATGTGACACTCGGTCGGGATTTAACTCAGTAACAAAGATCTGTTACGCAACTTTCATAAGCATTACACCACGTAAGACATCTAGCTTAGCCAGTACATAGATAATCTTGCGTGTGTCTCATATTATAGAAAGTATACGAATCGTTTCAAGGGGTTTATTTCAACAACTTCATTCAGTTTCAAAACTGACCGAATTTGGACTGAAGATTAAAAAAATACACGAATCAAGAGAATATCAAAACAAAATGGATCAACAAGTATTCAAAGATAAAAATCAGGAATCACTGGCCAAAAATTCTCTGAATTTCGATGGTTTATCAGTATTTTGAAATTAACTTTTCTGAAATGAATCGTATATTTTTTGCAGTCTCAGTACACATCCCAGGTGTATAGGAAGTGTTGAAAATTGTATTCATACTTTATTAGTTCAGATTAAGAGTAACAGAGAGCTTCATATACGATAGGTTTGCGTGCGAAACAATAATCGAAGTTCACTATAGACATGTACTTAATTACAAACACAAAGTCAGCCTCCTTTTCCTTTTGAGAGGTTCATAAAGAGTTCTAGAATAAAGAGGGAAAATGAAAGAGATATTTACGCCAATAAAACGATCGAGTGTGTCTTAATTGGCTTCTCAACAACTGAAATATTTTAATGCACACAAAGAAATTACAAGCAATTAAATGAAAAACAAACACGGGTCTGGGTAGTCATTCAATAGAAACCGTCATGTAACCAGTGTCTTATAGTAGCATGCTAACTTGGAGTGGGTGATGATTTTTTTCTTTTAAATCTGAAAAAGGGATGATCAATTAATATTACCTCTCCTGCCTTCAGTTGAGTGATGATAACTAAACAAATCTGAATTTTCAAAAACAAACACGCAGACACAAACGAAAAATTCAATTTAGCATGAACCTAAATTGTAAATTGACACACACACACACACGTAAACACACGCATGCATACACCTTGGAAGCATTTAGGCGATAGATTTTTCCAAAACAGAGAAAACTTATTTTCTAGATGTAATAATTAGTGAATGTTTTAATTTACAGTCTTATAGCTCCCTTGGTGGGGTCTGTTCGGTTGCTATGCTCTTACATTCATACATAGCCAGTCAGACCGAGTTAAAAACTCAAGAAACCTATGTTGGCAGTTTTGGTGACGGTTTTTGTTGATAGTTCCTAATAAAAGATTAAGGATTAAATATCATTTTAATATAAACAGAAGATAATCAATGATTTTATAAAGATGGCAGAAAGTAACAAGAGAGGTTTTATTTTACAGTTTCTATCAAGAAAATTGAAAACAGGATGAAAAATGAATTATATATATATATATATATATATATATATATATATATATATATATATATATATATATATATGTATATATATATATATATATATATGTATATATACATACATATATATACATATACATATATATGTAGGCATATATATATATACATATATTTATATATACGTATGCATATATATGTATATATATATACACATATATATACATATATATATACATATATATATACATACATATATACATATATATATACACATATATATACATATATATATATACATATATATATACATATATATATATATATACATATATATATATATATACATATATATATATATATATATATATATATATACATATATATATATATATATATATATATATATATATATATATATATATATATATATATATATATATATATATATATATATATATATATATATATATTCACTGTCTGTAGTTTCGAGGAGGGTCATTACCATTCGAATAATTTTTCGGACGATTGAACTCATTTTGGTTGTAAACACGACTTTTCGGTCGTTCTCTTTTACGGCTTTCTTCAGGGTTTAATACTGAAAGATAATTGCTGTAAACAGAAATTTTCTTTTTTATAGCAAAAAAAAATTTATAGCAAAAGCATTGGTACCGTGGGGTTCAGGTTTTTGTTGTTGTTTTTTTTTTTTGTTTTTTGTTTTTTTTCTGTTGGGTCAAGATTTCCAGACTTTTGACTTGATGATGAAGAAAATTAGTCAAAAATTAAGAAAGAAAGAAAATATTCCATGAAAAAAAATGAAAATATTTCTTGAGATACAAACAACTTGAAAATATTCTCAAAGGTAGTCCAGATAAGGCACAGATGCTTACTGAGATTGTTATCACGAATTGAGTTTCTGGCGAAAGGTAAACATTCCTAATGAGGGGAAAAACTGTATATCATTAAAACTGTATACTTATATAACAGAACAATTGACTATTTGTGATTCAGCCTTTATTTTTTTAACATGAAACATCATTCTCTTTGGTCCCTCCTATCCTATATTTACGTGTGTCAATCGCTATTCATAATTCACTTTGTATCATACAGAGAACAAAAGGGTGCATTTTTTTAGCATCAAAAGATATATGCAGATAATTAAAATGACAAAAAATATTAATTCATATAACGTTGTTAAACAGCTTTTTTGGAAATCATAGTTCTTAGATTTTCGGAAACACTGTTCTCTGAATGTGTATGTCTAGAGCAAAAAATTATATTTTTTTCGTATAGAAAAATAAAAGATATCTGCGTGTATCAAGTCTTTTACCATTCATGTTTAACCTAACCTTTGTTTACTGATCCAGATCCATTCATAACCGAAAAAATTTCATCCACCTTCGGGTGAACCATTCATTAGTTTGAAAAGCACTGGATTAGACCAACTGAGCAAATGTGGCTGTCAAAGAGTGTTTGTTGGGAAATGTGCACAAGACAGAGTCATGCTCATGCTAGAGGGATAACAAGACACCACAGTATTTTAGAGAAAAACAAACCGAAATGAGAGATATAGAAACCATTGGAAAACTCAGATGGCAATGGGTATGCCATGTTGTAAGAACGTCAGACAACTGATGGACATCTTGTCTTGCAGGGTGGTTCTTCAAAGACCATATGCTGAATGATGACCGGCAAATTATAACATAGCGTGATGAACTGGACTAAATATTGGCTCTGCAACGCCCTTGATAGACAGGCCTAACGAATCTATGGGAAAGTCAATGCCCAACAACGGGCGCTAAAAAACCTAACGATGATGAAGATGATTATGATGATGGAATAGTCAGTTCAAAACCAACCTGATACCTTATTTCCGTTGGCCCTCTGCTGCATTCTTCTATAAATTAGCTAAAATTAATATTATTTTCAACGTATTCTAAATATTGGACAAAGTATTGTAATGCAGTCATTAACTTAGAAAGTTTCGATCAATTTCTAATTTGACCTTAAGACTTCCTTATCACAACTTTGATTCGGGCTCTCATTCCGCTAAGCATGAATAGTGCAATTTGAATAAAAAATATGCCTCTCCAGTGAGAGACAAACTAGCCCCTCCTAGCCAAGATGTGTCTTGTGCATGCTTGGCTGGCATCAATACTTAACCTCAAAGACTTAATAGCTTTGCAGAAATCAAGCTAAAGTTATGCTAAAAACATTTAAAAGTCGAGATGAATGTGAAAAATATTCAGAATTACTAATGAAAACAAGCCTGAACGTCAGAGCATTGACTATTTTCTTTCTGTGTACCAACTTTACTTCCAATTTTGCGTCTGGAATTGAGTCAAAAACATCCCCAAAACACATAGAAATATCAACGTTCTTCAGATGTATATATATATATATATATATATATATATATATATATATATATATATATATATATATATATATATATAAAACCTTAGGAATATAATACTAGTAATTGGAAAGTTAAATCTGGCTTTATCTTCAACATTCACTTCAATGAGATGTTACTTGATTTATTAAGAATGACATTATTTTCATTAAGATAGCAAATTCTGACACGTACAAACAACTAAAAACATTTAGATTCAGGTTGAGAATACCAGACCATTGCCACAAACACTTAGTCGGTGACGTAACTCAATTTCCAGTATCATAGTCTGCGACAGCAGTCGATGGTAGGGATGCTAGCGCATCTAATAAATATTATCTATACATTTGGCAAGGGCAATTAATCCGTCTTTCAAGGCAAAAAAGCGGTCGATAAACACAACCAACTCGGGTGCACACACACTGAATGTAATTGCACATAGCAAAGACTTCATCAATTGTAGACAAGCAAATCTGTTTTAATAGGAACATAAGTGTATTTATTTATCCTGTTACGAATGTTTTCTGTTTGAAGTGCGTTCTTATTCAATTCGGTCTGCTCTTTTCTTATATTTGAATAAGGGGTTTGGCGAAACTAATCTGCTTCTGTGTTGTTATTACTTAAAGGATGACATGAAACAACACAATTCAGTCAAAAAGCTAATATGAAAGTAGTTTTTAATTAAATGCAAATAGTTAATGGGAAACAAAATAGTTGCTAATACAAAAAAGTAATTGAAAAGGTAATGCTCTGAAGGAATCTTCAACACATATGCGTTTACTTATAGCTTTCAATATATATATATATATATATGTTTGTATGTATATGTACATATATATATATATATATATATATATATATATATATATATATATATATATATATATATAAATATATATATATATATATATATAAATATATATATATATATATATATATGTGTGTGTGTGTGTGCGTGCGTGTGCGGGATCGGTATGGATAAGATAAACGTGAATTAAATATATATATATATATATATATATATATATATATATATATATATATATATATATATATATACATATATATACATAATTTTATTTTACACAGTAAAATTGTAAGTTCTTACACCAATATAGCTTTATATTCCATGTATACGCATGATATACACATGCAAATACATGGATGTACACACACACACATATATATATATATATATATATATATATATATATACACATACATGGATACATACACATATACATACACACATATACACACACACAAATATATATATTCACACGTATGTAAAACAATTTAACTTGAAAGTAATCTTTAAAAAAGATTCTTGATAAACAAAGTTAAACAGTTGAATTTTCAAATCGATTTATTTTCATTAAATTAAAATGTAATGGTTGCCATATATTACTTTAATATAAATGCACACCTATACCCACATCCACTACCACACACAAACATACATACATATACATACATACATGCACATATATATATATATATATTATATATATATATATATATATATATATATATATATATATATATATATATATATATATATATATATATACTGTAGAGAGTGAGACAGACTCGGGAGTATAGTGTTAAGAAGTAAGGTTTATTAATACTTAGATGTAAATTTCAAGACATGTTTTGGGATTCTTCCCATCTTCAGTGGTGTGTGCTGTGAGAGTATGTGTCAAAAGTTCCCATGTGAAACCAGAGTCCACTATCAGGAACTATGCATTGTGGGTAAATTATGTTGTAAGGGCTACTGGAGGCCTCCTGCTGAGTGGGAGAATGTCCAGTTAGGTATCAGGTCTTTGGTCAAACAGCAGCAGTTGGTCTTGGGGAGGGCAGAGTGTGTCAGGGTACAGGGGAGTGATGTGGAGTTTAATTTTTTGGTATGTTAAGAATAATATATATATATATATACATATATATGTTGTAAGTGTTGGGACAAAGGGTAAGTTTTAGTATGTTACTTATATAGTGAAATTATCATTTATGTATGAGTTATAGTAATATATATACATATATATATATATATGGGGGTGTGTGTGTGTGTATGTATGTGTGTGCGTGCGTGTGTGTGTGCACACGATATTTGATAGATTAGTCTTCAATCGGCCACGTAATTATTGGATGCATTTTTATCTGAATTCTCCATTGCATAATGTTCAATCTCAATATCTGTTCAAAACTTCCCCATCTAAAATTCTTCCGGGTTCATCCTTCTCTGTATGAGCACCCGATGAAATAAAAAAAACATATCAACCTAAAAATTAAAAGGCGTGGCGGCTCTTTTATGATAACTACCACATATTATTCAAAGGCATTCAAGGCATTTCCGGTGTTTTGGGTGCCTGAGATGCTAACTAGTTACGACTCTCTCTTAGCGCTAGATTACACCTAAAACCATTTATATCAATTAGGTTTTCTCGTATGTGTATATCAGTGATAGCTTCTTAATGACACGTGTGTCAGCAGTTGGCAAAATGCATGGTTTTGAGTGACATGTGGTGGACATTTTTTTCATTTCATTTCATTATCAGAGTATATTTTTGAGAGAAATTTTATAAAGCTTCTGGTTTTACAGTTATATTTGAAGATAGACCGATCATTTATACGAATTTGCTTGAAATTATGATACTTGTATACATATGACACACCAATGATGGGATCTTTTTTGAAAATTTAATTTCGACACAGCGTGCAAAGAAGATTACCATTACGGGTACATATCGAATGTTTATGCATACACGAATGCACATACTTTTACTAGAACATATATACATATACATACACACACAAGCAGAAGCACGCATATGCGTACGCTTGCAAACACACATATATATATATCACGTAAGGAAAATCTAATCTCGAAGTTTTAAGTACTTTCAGCTTCACTTTCGTTTTCCCTTTTCGTCTTTGGATTTTTCTTTGCTAATTGCAGTCGTCTAGTTTCTTTCCCTTGGAATCCGAAACTTTCACATCGTGATTTCCGATCTGTCTGTCAGTCAACCTGCTGACGCAGATGTGTGTCAATAACTCTCGATGGTAGCAACATCGCCTTACCTCGCCCAAAGAACAGTAGCTCTCAGGTGCACCTTGTAGCGACATTGGTTATTGCCGGAGAAATACAAGATAAAGTAAAGACATGAAAAATACCTATAGATGATTCCATGAGCTCAAACTTACGGAACATATGATCGCACCTACTTAGAGAATCATCTGTATACACGCAGACTCACTCCAGTGCAGTGGTTAGCAAACTTGCAAAGCAAGTAACACATCTTGGAACTGGTGATAGTGGAACATTTAGTCTGTGATGATTTGCAGGGCATCTGTCCCTTTGATAAGCTGAACTTCAGCGCTCCCCACAGTAAAGTATCAGCTTTGTGTTTTGCAGTGAGGTAAAACAATATATACTAATAAATGGTTGATAGCAATAAGCAGTTTTGACACTGCATCATAGTTTCAGACCCTCATTTGATAGGTATAAAATCTATTATGCTAATATGAACACTGTAGCCCATCAGACTGAGCTTGTCGTCAGTCATAAGAATTTCTTTGGCCAATAGTTCATCACAGATTCATCATAACAGATATATTCAACTGTCAGGTATTTCTAACAAGACTGATTTCATATTAGGGATTTTTTTTCTAGTTATGACTGTTTTCATCCTTTTATTTTTTCCCAATTTTCTCATTTTAATTTGCAACGTCCCTCTCTCTCAGACAGGTTACAAAGGTTTCGTCACATCTGGCAGCCTTTGTAACTGCCTGTGTCGTCGGTACCTTGGACCAGCCCTGATAATCTGACAAATAACGGAACTGAAGTAAATGCTTCTCTAGTTTTCAGTAGTTCAGGGTAAAGAAAGAAAACAGTAAAATACCCGGTCTCTCCATGATTAATTATTAGTATGGAATAACCATGGTTCAGTTTTGGCACAATGCCACAACCATGGAGTACCCAGTGAGCATCAAATTCACTATTTAGTACTAATGATCCGTCAGATCAGCTTGCTAATCATTACACTGCGACAGAGCATCCCTCAACTTCACTCAGCTTAGCTTAGTTTGAGACAGAAGACCAGAAACATAGGAAACAACTGGGTAGCAATAATCAGTAAGAACAGCCTACTAACCATTACTCCGAGACAAGACGATCTTCCCAGAGCTAAATGTTATCACATTCATTATAAAATTCTTATTAGGGGTGGACGTCTAAAATTGCCATGGATTTTCTACCGATTCCAGAAATTGTGTTTCGATACAAGTTAGAGGTTAACATTTTGAATATAGTTTTTTCTTGGCATGCAGACTGTCTCTAGTTTGAATAGAGACATACACAATCGCTCGATCCTCATTCTTCCTTATCTTGAAAGTTTTTTTACGATAATAAACTTAACAAATATCGCAGTAGAACGTGAGAAGTTACTTAATGTGCATCTTCACTTGCTCTATATTGACCGTTGGTGCCAGGAATTGTGGTTTGAGGCAAAACCGGAGTTTTGAAAACATGGTTTTCTATGTAGTTGGAAGTAGTTGAAGGATTGACGTAACCCAATCTGCTAATCTCCTGGATTTGTACTGCAAAGTAAGTAAATATAAGAAATATCTAAGCATTTTCCAAGGAATGTACCTAAGTTACATTGTTTTGTAAACCAAACAAATAAATTGCCAATTGCTTGACGATGCATATATTACATGTTTGTTATATTATAATAAGATTGTGAAACAACTGGTTTTGTGAATACACCAGGGATTTTGCGGAATCCTTCAATATTTCAGTAATTTCTTGAAATCCATAGTTTCATTTTCATGGTAGTAACGGTTAACAAGCTTATGATGCTGACCATTACTGTTATGAGTTTGATTCTCACTGGACGCCCCAAAGCTTAGTGTCGAACAAAGCTAAAACTAAGTAAATATCAAGTATATTCTTCTTCAGTTTTTACAATGTATATACATCTAATTTGAAATTCGAAGCAGGCAGGGAACTAAGATTGAATTTGGTAATCAAGTAAGGCTCGTATTGAACCTTTGTCCAACTTCCAAATTCGGCGCTATTCCAGAGTCCCCGAGAAAAAGTTCAGGTTATTTCCCCTTGTAGCCCAAGCTGGCAACCCTGCCCAAGCTAGTAGCTTTAAAAAAAAAAAGTCGTCATCGTCGTCGTCTTCTTCCACACCGTAGCATTCTCATCTTTGAACTGTGAGAAGCAAACAAGATGTGTCGGCTGCCTTGATTAAAATCAATGACATAAAAACGATCGAAGAATTCTGCTTTGAAGTTTGCAAAGAGAAACGCATTTTCGATTTCGGAGTGATCAATAAGCCTAAGACTAGAGCATAACACTAACCCATGTTCCTTGGCAACTGCAAGCACTAAAGGTAGGTGTTTTCAAAACATTTTCGTTATCAGATACTGCTAGACAACCCTCTGACCCGTCGGTTAACTCTTTGAGATAAAATTAGTTCAGTCCGATGTGACCAGAAGGAACCCGGATTCGTTTTACGCATTTGCAAAAAAAAATAAAATAAAATAAAAAATAGATAAGAAAATAGATAGATGAGGGAGACTACACAAAAATTGGCATTTAAGGGTTATCTACCTTGCTGAATAGATCATGATAATATAGGAAAGAGCTAGACTAAATGCTGACCCGGCACTATTGCTATCATTCTGTTTGCTCGGGCCAATTTTTTTTTTTTTGCATTCATTGAACTAACACATTTTAGGAATACCTTAATTAAATAACTCTGGATACAAAGCCCTATTTCAGTTATTCAGATGTCATAAAGAGATAATCATGTGTTTAGTATTATGTACATGAAATTGTCAGTTGTCTCAACGTAACGAAAATGCCCGATGTCTAAATCAACTACCTTCTTCTTTATCTTTGACAAAACAATATAGTTGTTCAATCTCTAGGTTCAGCAGAGGGAATTATAGTCTCTTGGTAAGTAGAACTGGCAGGAGATATCACAAGCAACAGATAGAAAACACCCGGACAGCACATCCCTCTACCAAGGCATCGCACTAACCCAGTTGGGAAAAAAATCCTGGATCGACCCCAAAATTTAATTACTCAAAAATTTTAGCAGATATCGAATGGATACACATGAGTCAATACACAAATATGTTTGATTTTTAAATGAAAGTATAACCTGAATCCGCCCCCAAATTTGATCACTTCCTAATCAAAACATGGCCCACCTTTCCACATTTTCTGTTTTTTTTTTAAATTTCAACGAGGGGTGTGGACGTATAGACTGATGAAGAGACAGAAGGGCGGAAGGAAAGACAAAGGATTTTACATATACCTCTTCAACTCTTTTGGCAGGGGTAATTGAACTGGAACAATTATTTCATAAAATATATTCTCTAGCCAGGGCAGTAGAATGAGAACAATATACCGCTGCATAAAGGGTTCAATTCGAAATTCCCTGACACACAATGGTGAATATGGCAAGTTATTACCTAAACTGAAATTTTAGCCAATAACTGAAGATTCAGTTGTTTCTGGTATGGTCGGATTACTTTCATCGGCTACATGTTTATTGGTTCACAATGTTTCAGCCGGGCTTTCGTCAGTTGTTTCTGGTCGTAGAAGTGGATACACTCCATGAAGTGATTCCAAATTCTAGAACCAGAATCTGACGAAGGCCTGAGGGTCCAAGGTCTGAACGTCGTAAAAGAATGAATGCATCGACAAGTCTTACCATATCATAAATAATGGCCAATACAACTCGTCAGACAAAGTTCGGACGAAAAACTAAAGATTTTACCTTATATCTCCCGTCACAGAAATATAGAAACGGAGATTCAGTTGTGTACGATGTGGTCAGACTAATTTCCTAGTCTATATATTTATTTATTCACAACGTTTCAGCTGTGCATCCTCTGGCTTTCAACTGGTGTTCCTGGTTGTAGAAGTGGATGTGCTCAAGGAAGTGATTCCACATTCTAGAACCAGGAATCTGACAAAGGCCTGAGGGTTCACGGTCTGTATGTTGTGAGCAAATGAACTCTTAGACAAGTCCTACCATCTCATAAATGATGGTTTACACAACCTGTCTAACGAAATTCAGTCAAGGAACTGAAAATCTCCCTTCATATCTCCCATTACAAAAATTTGGAAACGATGACTGCGTTGTGGAAATTACGTATACGATCTTTTTTAACTACTGTAGCCAAGGCAAATATTGGCAGTTGATGTAAAAGCGATCGCTCAGACTAATGGCAGCTTCTATCCAACAGTCCATCGAAACTAGCCAAGTGTAAATAAAGGTTCAATTATAACTGTAACCAAAATCATCCGTGTATATAAACTTTTGAAAACATTAAAATAATAATAAAACACTGAGGTGTCACTTCTTCACGTTCTGTAATTTTTTTTAAACCTCTGCTGACTAAGATCTACAGGTCTTTGAAATTCAGATGAAAGTATTACTGAAATATTCCCAATGTCGATGCAGCATGTCTTAGAATAAAACTCAGTTCAGAATTGGAAATTTTAGGAGTCGACTTTTACACCGAATCGATTTAAAGACTGGCTTATAAAGAACATACATACTCATGTGTGAACACACTCATACACACATATATATATGCATGTATGTGAGTTTATGTGTGTGTGTGTGTGTCTAGAAAACTTTACAGCTTTAAAAATTGAATATTAAAAAATTCAATTTTTTGTGTTACTTCAGTTGAATATTTCCAATTTTCTGTCAATGCAACTTACGTATTTTTCTTCCGAATTTTTTTTGTTTTTTGTTTTATGTATACTTAGGTATGACAATATGTATAGATTGTCTCTTGTTGAGATCATCAGTTGATTACCATGTGACTGCTTCGGGGATTTTAAAAACAAAACAGTCGTATTAACATGGCGCCCAACCAATGTCGATCAAATACCATCTCCTTTTTTTTCTTATGTCATACATGTAGTTTGCTATTTTATATAGAGTTTATGTGTTTTGTGTATCGATATTATCTTATGCTACATATGTTTAGTTTTTCACTGCACACATTAAACATTCACTGCGCAATAACGGGAGATCGTTTTGAAAAGAATGTCAATATAATATTATACAATTCATTATCATAGCTATCTATGTGTATAAACACACTCACACACACTTATACATATATATATATATATATATATATATATATATATATATATATATATATATATATATATATATATATAACTTTTAACACATACTCAGACAGTAAACACCACTGAAGATGGGAGGAATCCCGAAACATGTCTGGACAATTTACACCAAAGGATTAATAAACCTTACCTCTAAACACTTTACTCCCGAGTCTGTCTCACTCTTAACTACACATTATATATATATATATATATATATATATATATATATATATATATGCATGTGTATACCAATACATAAATATATATACATGTGAATGTGTTATGTTATTTGAAGCTATTTGAAATGACCACTCGTTGTAAAACAGGGGTCGGGTCACACAGTGTACACAGCATGAGCGTGTAAGAGAACCCAACAGAAAGGCAGAGTCGGGCTGTTTAGTTCAATGATCATGGGCGTCGTGGATCCAGTTTTTCTTTTACAAATTACTCTAGTTTGTCACACAATCTTATCTTTTCTTGGCCATGGTTTTTCATGCGGTCTCTGGGGATCCATGTCTTGAGCAGTGATGTCCAATAAAGTGTCTCAACTATTCCTGCTTGAAGAAGGAGCAAGACAAGATAAAGCCAGCTAACGAAAAACGGATATATTATAATAAATACTCATGTGTCACGCTTTTCTGTGATTTTTGGGTAAGTTGTAATAAAAGTCAATAATATAATATATATATATATATATATATATATATATATATATATATATATTTAGAGAGAGAGAGAGAGAGAGAGAGAGAGAGAGAGAGAAAGATTGATATTGATATGTCAGTATATCAGTGAGTCCGTAGCCTACCGTTGAACGAAGAATTAGATTAATACATCGAATCTTTATTCTCCATAAAAATCTCGTCCTTTGTCAATGTACCTAATTCAGTGGTGAATGTAATTCATACAGATAGAAAATTAGAATAGAGTTTTTCAGACTGAAATTCATCAGATGAATACGTTGAGATGTGAACTTATTGATGCAGATGTTCCCAGCGCTGGGTTTCTGAAAACTAGACATTGAATACCAAGTTTGGAAACTGTTTTTTCGCCGGAAACTTTTGCACATTCGTTATATATATATATATATATATATATATATATATATATATATATATATATATATATATAGACGTATAGGTATTTATACCCATATGCCTAGTCATCTGTGTATATCTCTTTATGAATGTTCATCTAGATGTGAATACAATGTGTATTTCTACGTACGTGCGGACATTGTATTCTACACATCAATCTACCAGAAGGTTGGGGTTTTGGGGGTGAGGATGGATAGACTATAGTTTGAAGCACTCGGCGTCATTCTGTCCATCCTATCCAGGCAAGTCCCTCCACTCCATTAAGTCTGCGAAGGGGCTTACTGTCACGAGACGCCGAGAGAAAGGTAAGAGGGTGATGCCGCTCAATATTGGCACCGTGGTGCTTCCGTAAGAAGACACTTGGGAGCGGCTACAGAGCACTTCTCCAGACAGTCCACACTCAGTCCACCTCCGCTGGTTGGTCAGTCTTTTCAAAGTGGAGAGTGAAGGAGTAAGATGACGGGAGATAGGGGGAGAGTGTATGGGCAATGATGGAGACAGAGAGAGACGGACAGAGAGTGAGAGGGAGAGAGAGGGGAGGTAGAGATAGAAAGAGATAGAGAGACAGACAGACAGAAAGACAGACGGATCCAAAGTTCAAGGGGGCAGGGAGGTGTGAAAAGTGAAAGGGGAGGAAAATGTTAGTTGGGTGACAGGTGAAAGTATGGAGATTGAGAAAAAGATAGAAAGGACGAAAGATACAAAGTGAAGGAGAAAAGATGAGAGGGATGAGAAGGAAGAGAGTATATGAAGAATTTGAATGAGTAGAGGGAGAGAGAAAATAAGAGATACTGAGAAAGAAAAAAGATTTTGAAAAATAGATAGAGAGGAAAATACTGTAGATGTGTCTTGCTCGGAGTGAGCATCTGCAAAAGCTATGTTCATTCTTCACAGTGAAATGAAAACTGTGGACATTGAGTGAATAGTCTGACTCTTCGTTGAGGCAGCTGCTTGACGTGATTTTGATGAGATGTTGTGTGTCTACCTCTCCGTAGCTACCTGTGTGAATGTGCGTGTGTGGTTATGTCCATGTCTGGGTTTTCATTATTGCAGGTTCATGTGATTCTGTCTCTAGGAGAAATAAAGATTGCTCTCTATCTATCTGATCTATGTCTTTCCATGTCTATCAACCTCAGTCGGTTCAGATCGATTCGTATCCAGCATTTGTCTATGTATCTATCAATCTCAATCCATTCTTTATTTCAGTCAATTCATTAACTATCTATCAGTCTACCCATTAGCTATCAGTCTATTGACTACTAATAGAAGTATCTCCTTTTATATTTATCCCAGTCTATTCCAATCTATCTCTATCCATCCATAGCCATCTATCTTCCTCAGTCAATTCATATATATATATATATATATATATATATATATATATATATATATATATATATATATATATATATATATATATGTGCGTGTGTGTGTGTTTGTGTGTATACATATATATATATATATATATATATATATATATATAAGTCGATTAATCTTGATTCATTATCTGTCTATCAATCAATCTATCAGTCAATCGATTCATCATTTATCAACCCTTTAATCCATTATTCGTCAATCTATTTATCTCAGTTTGTTTATATCTATATTCATAAGCTATCTATATGTCTGTCTATCTATCTATGTATCTATTCATATCTATCCAACTGTTTATCTAATAATATCTATTAATTTATCAACCTATTCATATCTCTTCATATCTGTCCATCTATCAATATGTATTCGTCTATATATCTATCTATCTCAGTCTATTTACACATAAGTCACTTCGTTAGTATCTATACAATAAAAAAAACATAAAAATCTCCGATTTGGGTATAATTACTTTTTCCCTTTTTTATGACATTCTTTCCCTTTTTTGGCAAGGGTCTTTGTCCCATGAAGCCCCATATCAAAGTAGGGGCAACATATCGGTAAAGAAGGGGAGGAGTAATTGTAGCCAAATCTGATGATTATTTTTTTGTACTCTGTCTATTCAACTTACTTGAAGAAGTTGCCATTAAAAGACTCAATTTTCGGAGAAAGTAAAATTCCAGATCTTCGAATATTGGGTATCCAAGAAAGTGGACAACCCTCATTTGGAATATTTGTGCAAAATAATGTTCCGACGGATAATTACTTCAAAAGAAGATAAAGAAAAACCCCTTGACCAGATAACATTACCATCGATCTACTCAAAAAAGGTGGTAAGATCGTCAACAGAAAAATAACTATTCTCTTCAACTTGTGTCTAAAACAGAGTAAAGTCCTGAAAGACTGGAACACAGCAATCAAAATGTTTCTACATAAAAAAAAATCCAAAAGACCTTAAAAACTACGGGCCTATGCACCTACTCAACTGCATACACAAACGTTTCACAACAATCAACACCAACTGGATCACTAAAACGCTAAATAAAAACCAACCACAGGAACAGGCTGGATTTAGAAGAAGCTACACGACTATGGATCATCTCCATTCAATAAATCATTTGGAAGAGAAAGCAGCAGAATAAAAAATACCTCTCACTGTAGCATATATAGACTTCAAGAAGGCATTCGACTCTAGAATTTCCCATGGTCATGAGGGCCATCACTGTACAAAGTGTAGACCTTGCATATGTCGAAATACTACAATTACAGCAACTCCTTTATCAGGTTACAAAAAAACTCTGAACCCTTCCTGCTCCAAAAAAGAGTAAAATAAGGTGATACCAGCTCATCCAAACTTTTCATAGCCTGTCCCGAAATGATCTTTCAAAACCTAGACTGGGAGAATAGAGGAATCAGAATAGACGGCGAATATCTCAACAACCTCATATTTGCAGACGACATCGTTTTTTTTTGTTTTTTTTTTTTCACGGAGAACCTACTCGACCTTCAAGTAATGCTAGATGAACTAAACAGAGGAAGCAAAAAGTCGGTCTACACATGCTCTTCAGTAAAACAAAAGTAATGTGCAATAATTATGTGGAGAATAAGAAAATAACTCTCAAAATCGAAGATGCAAAACTGGGGGTAGTTGCCCACTACATCTACTTAGGACAACAAATCTCAATTAAACCCACGAAAGAAGAAGAAATCAAGTGAAGAATCACTCTAGAATGGCAAGCCTTCGGCAGACGAAGCTCAACCTTCAAAAACAAGACGATACAAATGATCAAAATAAAAGCGGAGGTTTACAACTAATGCATTCTCCTGATAGTCACTTATGGAGCTGAAAAATGGGACCTTACCAAAAGACAAACCTGCAAACTGAGAAGCATGCAACGCATGCACGAGGGAATCATGCTTAACCTCACGTATAGAGATCACAAGACAGCACAGTATAATAGGGAGAAAATGGGATTCCAAAACATCATAGAATCTATTGGAAAATTTGAATGGCAATGGGCAACCAATGGACATCACAACTCACAACATGGATCCCCAGAGATAACATGCAAAACCGAGGTCGACAAAATACAAGACGGAGAGATGAACTAGACAAATTCAGAAAATACTGGCTCCACAATGCCTACAATAAGGAAACGTAGTGGATCCTTGGGAAGGTCTATGTCCAACGACGAACAATAAAGGACTGATGATGATGATGATGATTTTCAAGTGTATCTACAGTCAGACCTGAATTTTGGGAATGTGTTGAAGTAATAAGAATGAGAATTTAATGTGTTCCAAGAGTTCATGATGATGATGATCATCATCCAAATAAGGTATGATTCCATAAATCAATGATTCAAATCCATATTTTATCACAAGTAGGAACAAACAAAATATCATTATAGATTCTATCTAGTCAGGACATTAGATTTTCCGCAGGAATTAGCTAGAAATCCCGAAGCACAGGCAAATTTTCAGCTAGTATCATAAGCGTGTGGCTTCACTTACATTATTGTGCATATATCAAACGCGCTTGGCACGGTTATGGTCGTGTGGGGACTCAGTTTTAATAAAATCGTGATTTTCATGAATTGCTCATTTGACTGGATTTGCTTAGTCATGCAAACATATGGGAATTACTGTTAAATTTATTGATCAAGCATTTGCAAAATTATCAATTCAAAAATTAAGTCCGCTACGAAATAAAGATACCGTAGTGAATCGGAGAAAATGGTTTGGGCTGAAAGACTCGAAATTAGTGCAATGCAATTTCATCGACGCTGAATGATAATGGAAACGTTCATAAAAGACCAGCTGCGGAGGTGTTTGAGTTCAGATCACGTGGAGAGGCTTTCGTGTGTTTTTTGTTCGATTTCACGTGGTTTGCTCCAGAGGTCAGCAATTTTATCAATGCGGGTTGTTGCTAGAAGGAAATTTAAAACAATAGTCATGTTGAATAGAGTTGATGATAATATATTATTAACAATGGACGGATATATATATATATATATATATATATATATATATATATATATTTAGAGAGAGAGAGAGAGAGAGATAGATAGATACCAAAGTACGATTCAGCCGCAGACCTACTGCCCTTATAGAAGATAGAATACAAACAGAGCTCAAAAAATAAACGAAGAAAAATGATAAAAAGAAACACGAATAAAATGAGAAGGTTTTCCAACCAGAAAAATAGACACAACCCAATAACTTCTTAAATGGAGATCCAAAATAAATCGAATCCTGGAGAAGCCCAATCTTGGCAGAAACATGAACACGTGTGTGTAGGGAGTCAATTATTTCATGTAACAGACACACACACACATTATATATATATATATATATATATATATATATATATATATATATATATATATATATATATATATATATATATATATATCACACGTACAGGTCATACCAATGAAGCTAGGAACGATGATGAAATTAGCTAAATTTAGTCACAAAATTTCCAAACATTTCTAATTAACATCCATTGTTCATATTCTAGTGAAGGCATGTCTGGATTCAGTGTGTGCAGGTAATATAGAGTTAAGGATCTAAAGTTTTTGGCAACATTCCAGGCCATGATCAGAATCGTAGAGCTTGGAATTTCGGAACAAACACGGATGTTGGTCATTTATTTTTTTCTGACTTTTCAATCTTTAAATTCAGAATCTCAACATGTTAGAAGTTTGTGAAAAAAAGATACATCATTCAAAAGGGAGACAACTCTTTAAAAAAAATTCAGAATTGTCTCCCTCAAATATAAAGCCAGCTGAATGGCTGACATGCTCAGCTGGGAACACAGCTTAGATTACAGCTAAGCTTATCAGTCAATCTACGTACAGTAAATATAAGGAAAGTATCGGGAACATGTCTTTAAAAAGATTCTTTCACCTATCAATATTGCATTCTCTTATGAACACTTTGTATATTCTTGTATTCACTACTTTTTTGGTACCATAAACATTGAATGGAAATATGTGAATACAAGTATTTACGAGTATACTGCATTTTAATCAGGCATTCCCATACTAAGACGAATAATCAACAGAGTATGGTGGTATCACAAGGTATGCAGAGCTGATCTAGGTTAGCGGTAATCATGCTAGGGTTTAGTAACCATGCTTGACCCAGAGTCACCATTTGATGAAGTGTTCGTTGGAGACGATACTATTATTTTTTTTGCTGCAATCTACCTATGAAATTGCCTATATCGATGACAGTGATTACTTGATTCGTGTAACCCACATCGAACATAGACCACCTATCCTATGATCTTTCCCTGTGTCGATTGAATGTATCTTCCTCTTCTCATGCAAATCATACTTTCCTCTGGGCTGCACGCAAGTGCGTGCGCACACACGTTTTGCAATCAGCACAAAAAAGAGCCGGGAGAAATATGTATACGTTGAAAAAAACGAAGGTTAGACTGATCGATTGACAGACGTTACAGTATGTGGTGGTCTAGAGGGTGGGCAGGTTCTAAACAAAGGCTCCATCTATAAAACTTGCAACGAAGAACCCATGAAATCCTTGGTTCTTAACAAGATAAGGACTTTTGAAGTATACAACCCCATTCATATTTATAGAGCTACGGCATATTTACAGAGATATGACATTGAAAACGGTATATCTCTCTTTCTCTTTCTCTCTCTCTATATATATGTATATATATCTCAATATATCCCAGATAAACTGCGACAGTGAATGGTTGCTAATGTAGCAGCATTTTCTCAGCTAGGAGAGAGTTTCAGGACACATCTATTCATAAATTACTATCTATATATAAATCACCTTAGTCATATGGTTGATAATGAATGGTACCCTCTGTGTAGCTTTTGTTGCTTGTAAATAACCAAGCAGCTTGTTTTATCAGCGACCATTTTCTGTTGTTTTCTTGTTTTATGGAAAAGAAAAAAGAAAAAAAAGATTCTTCCCTCTCAGATTAGGCACCCAAAGAAGGCTCCAGAATGGATCAGCCGAAACGTTTTGATAACACAAAGAAAGTGTTGTATTGTTTCAACAGGGCTTGTACTATCAATGACCCTTCTTAAAGTTATAAATGATACACCTACGGTTATCATTGAATCTTACGGTTACAATATCAATCTTTTTATAACCATTATTTCTTTGTCATCATTATTATCATGATCATTGGTATCAAAGCACTTAGTCAGCTGTAGTTTTTCTGTCTTCATATATAATGTCTGTCCACTTCTATGTACTGAAGCTCTTTGGCTAATTAATATTAATAATACAAAGGAAATAATCCTGATAAAAGAAAGATGAATTGAAAGAGAAAAAACATTTTGCATTTACATTTATTTAAGTATATTACATATGATTTTATTAGGACTCTTCCTTTTTTGAATGTCAATGGGAAAAGTCCTGGTGAGGGGGAATATGAGTGTCCGCGTAAAATGGTAAACATTAAAGGTTATATCGAAGTGATAAAACAAGTCTGGTTAATCACTCAGTGGAAACTGTCACACAACCAACATTTTGTTGTAGCAATCCCCGTTCTGTGGAGATTATTTAAAAAGAAATTTAAAAAGGGATAATCAACGAATTAATCACTTATCTTGCCCTTTTAGGATCATTGATAAGTCTTCTAGGATAAAAGATATAAGCAAAAACATAGTTACAAACTAGGTATTAGTATTTAGCATTAACTTACATTGAAAATTGAATCCCCCATTAAAAACCTATTCGGGGGTGGGGTAATTTTTTTGTAGATGTAAGGAGTAAACTTGTGAATTTTCAGCCTTCCACCTGCATCGGAGTAGGCTCTATGCGTGATACATACATAGCCAGTCAGCCAGCTAGACCATTTTGAAAACTGAAAAAAAATCTATATTGACAGTTTTAGTTGACAGTTATTTGTTCATGGCGTCCCATCTTTTGTTTTTTTGTTCTGGTTAGTCTTGACCGTCATCGTTGTTACATACAAAAATAAAGTCAAAACTAAATAGTACAAGTTTGATATTTGATGATGAAAAATATAATGATGGGGGAGAGATGAAGAGGGTAGGAAAAAAAAGAGATGAAATGAGGAAAAGGAAAAAAAATCTCATGTGCCGACGTACCACTGAATGGGAAATCTGCGATAAGGGGGCGGCTGAAAGATCAACTGCAGATAGAAGGGGTCTCTGGAAAGGAAATCGCGGATAAAGGGGTAATGAACTAGGAACCGCGGATAAGGCAGACTGTTTGAAAGGAAATTGAATTATGTTAATCAAATCTAAAAAAGATATATCTTTAACGCCCTGCTTGTGAACGCCCATAGCATAATCTCACATCTCTCACAAGAACATTTTATATATATATATATATATATATATATATATATATATATATATATAAAAGAATATCTGGTTGCCCTTTGATGATGAAAAAAAAACGTACCACTGTGAGCAAGACCGAGGATATTTTTTCTGTTGTGAGAATTGATTAGACAAAAAAATTAATAACGTCGGGTAACTGGAGGCAGACAGGGTTAGTTGTAGTGATGTTGGACATATCTAAAAAGAAAAGGTGTCGAGAAGGTAAAAAGTAATAAAAAATAGGAAGAGGTGAAAAAGGAAAGGGTTATAGAGGAAGAGTTAAAGACAGGAGATAAGGAATAACCTAATCAGGGTGGCCCAGTGGCAGAGTGCTCTCCTAAGGGTCGATAGGTCGTAGTTTCATTCTACTACTGTATCAAACTAAAGACTTTTTATAAATGGTATCCAATGCTTCTGCTGCACACTCTGCACCGGGATCAAGATTGAGGAGCTTAAGCTAAAGTGTTACGGCCAATTCACGTAAGATCAATGTTTCAACCGACATCGACACTAGTTAGTGCCTAGATGGGACGCTCATCGAGGTATTACAGCATGAAGCTCCGACAGGCCTGGCTAGTTAGAAGTGTGTCTTACTAACAATTACCTGTGTGTACCTTACCCACCTGATGACAACCTCGATTACGGTATAAGCAGAGAATGATGGTGGTCGTTGTGGCGGTGAGAATGAAAGTCATGAAGAGATTTGGTACATTAGAATAGGTAAAGAAAACAAGAGAGGAAAGATACTGACTGAAGAAGGCCAATATTTGGAAGAAAATATATTGTAAATAAACCAGAAGGCAAGGACGAATTGAAAAAAAAACATGAACAGCATTGAATCAATACAAACGAACGGATATGACGCGAGTTTAGGAAAGAATAGGGTCGACAGGAACACATTTCTGCGCATGTGCAAGGCGCGCAGCAAATAGTATCAGTGAACCACATTCAAATTTACGTCTTAGGCTGTCTTTATCAACTAAATTATGATACATTTGAGAAAGGCATAATCTACTTTGACTTACTCAGTCTTATCGCCATATATCTTGACAAAGAAATGGCCTGTCAGTCTTAACCACCTTAAGCCCAGGGGAGAAATAACACTGAAAAGACTCTGACACTTACTGACAGCCTAAACTGGGACCAATTGTTTATTGTCCCTTTATTAAAATCATTAAATCATAAATTTAATAAAAAGTCAGATGACTATTTTTGTGGCGTGTGAAACGGAAAGAAACCAAGCATATGACTTCTGGCTTGAATTTCCTATGGTGAATGGAGAAGTTGGATATATGTAAAAATTATTGACAAAATAGGATTTGGGAAAAAGAAGTAAAAGCAGTTATTAAAAACTACAAAGACGAGCGGAAAAGGAGATTTATTGATACATTTGCAGCAGAAAAGACGAGAAACAAAGTCACTAATAAGTGCAAAGATATTAGGGCCAATGAAACAAAGAGAATAATTACGACTGATAGAATTATTTTGAGGCAAAAATACTGTATGTTTTCTTTCGAGATGTAAGCCCAGAAAATATACACCGACAAAGAAAGAAAAAATCCGATTTGATTATATAAATAAAACAAACATAAGATTGGAGAGGTTTAAGTAGTAAAAGGTACAGAGGGTGAGAAGGGATGACCTGACAGGTAGACGGTTTAAGAAAAGAAGAGCAAGCGAGAAAGACGAGGGTAGGAAAATAAAGAAACGAACGAGGAGTCTGAGAGAAAGAGGGAAACAAAACAAAGAAAAGTTTGTGAAGAAGGTAGGAAAAAAGGGGAAGACAAGACTGACTACTGCATGGTCAAACTCCTACTTCGATTCCGACCGAAGATGACTACAGCAACTTTTGTTATATATAATGCTCTTCCAACTTAGGAATAGAGCACTCTGGTGGATGGGGAAATATATCGTGAGTAAATATATCACTTAAATTCAAATTTACTGACCGTCCAGTTCTGAGTAAGGCACAGGTAAGATGCCAGCCTCTGGGTCTGAAACGGAGTTTTCGATCCTAACTCGTGGTACTAGATGGGATAATGGATAGTCTATAGCCTCACTGAAGAGTTGTAAAACATCGAAACAGCTCTCCGTGGATGACACAATTATATATATATATATATATATATATATATATATATATATATATATATATATATATATATATATATATATATATATATATTAATCAGAATGAAATAAAGCTGTGGCGTATTCGTAACATAATTTTTATATGTAAGACTCGTCAGTATTGCTCAGTCGGTAAGAAATCTACCTGCCAATCAAACATTCACATTCCACAGTTGGGAAATGCTAGTTTTACATGTCGGTTTGGTATAACGTAACGAGACAGACAAACAATGACGAACTCACTTCCCTAAATTAAGAGAGGATTGTTCTTATTCTCGACACGTTAGGGAAACGATGTCGATTCCAGCCTTTGACTTTGACTGGAGTGCTGGATTATTTAGGAAACTTGCTTTCACTTGCTCTCACTTTGTCGCCATAAAAATAATGATGATGATAATAGAGATAATAACAACAACTAGAAATACTGATGTTTCGAAGAAACGTGCTGTCACTATGCTTTTTACTCATAGTTAAATGGAAAAGTGGATTGATGCCTTCCCAAAAGGTATTTCTGTCTCAGTCGGGATTTGAATGCGCTTCGCCGATCTCATTAACTGTACCTCCAAATGTCTACTGCAACTAATCTTCTCATATGATGAAAAATGTAATTTTTTTTTCATCTGTCCCCAACAATGGACTATTCCAATTAAACGTAACACTTTTACTGATATAAATATCCCCTAGCTTCTATTTGAAAGAATGTACTGTTTTACTTAAACGATTCAGTCGTGTCTTTCTTGAAAAAGAGTAATCTCAAATACGTTCAAATACATCCTTGGATTCTTCACGTGGATTAACTTGTTGAAGTAATTATATGTGGGCAGAGAAAAAAACAGAGAGACGAGAACTGAAGTGTCAAACTAATTGAGGAGAGAAAAAGACGAAAAAAAAATGAGTGTGAAATGCAAACATGTATGAATGAAGGAGGAATTAATTATATAATTGAAAATTTGTTCAATTTAGATTCATAGAAAATTAGAAAATTAAGCTGATTTGTTAGAAAAAAATATTGAACTAAATTTTTCTGCATAATGAAACTTGGGGAAAAATAATAGGCACATTTTTAACTCTTAAAAAATCAGTTATGTTCAATTTTTTGAAAATTCGCTTCCTTTTTTTTAGAAGTTATCTCTGATCTATTTTCCACTGAATAAAATGAATGTTTGATGGGATGACAAGACTGACTACTTCAGGGTCAAACTCCACTCTTAATGCAACTATTACAGCCACTGAGACGAATTAAGAAGTTTTCCTTACTTATTGAAGGGAGTGTGTGTGTGTGTGTGGTAAGTTTCAAGTTTCTATTATGGATGGTTAGGGCTGAGAAGATTAAAGAAGAAAGGAAAAAAGTA
The DNA here is from genome assembly GCA_963457665.1 of Thysanoteuthis rhombus. Taxonomy (NCBI): domain Eukaryota; kingdom Metazoa; phylum Mollusca; class Cephalopoda; order Oegopsida; family Thysanoteuthidae; genus Thysanoteuthis; species Thysanoteuthis major. The sequence goes on from OY735229.1 coordinate 41,780,131, forward strand.
AGATAAAAAAGAAAATAAGTAAAAAGGTTGACACTTGACATGACATCACAGAATCACTCCTTTCTCCCCCCCTCTCTCTCTTTTTCTCTTCCATGTTTGACTAATTTCGATAATAAAGTCAACTCTCCAAGAGTTTGACAAAATACAAAACATTATATCATCCTAACATAGTATCCGTAAAATTTGACAGGAATATTCAAGTACGGCTCTGCATTTTAACTTAGGGTCAGAATTTTCAATACCAAAGGTTCCGAATCAGTTCCAAGGTGACAGCCCACTTCTGTCAATAAAATTACTCCTTTCCCCATTCCTTTAAGTGAATTACGACAAAGAATAATTTCAAATAGATATTTTATTTTTCGTTCAATTAGACAGTTGTATAATTAGAATTGTTTTAATTTTATAATTGTACAGCTGCTGTTGTGTATTTGTTACCCAGAGAAATCGAGCAAAACTAATTAGAACAAGCTTGGCTGTGTCAAGGTCAAATTCCATCGCTTCTTCACTATCTGAAAGTTAGCAAAATAAAATTGATTTCTCCATACAATATCATTCCAAAGCTACGGGTCCCATTTTAATCCCTTTATTAGTAGTTCTTGTAAATGGGATTTGCAAACTCCAGCAAAACAAGTTGAATTTAGTTTGGCTTTAGGAGTGGGAGCGAATTCGTCATCAATATTTGCGTACGTCATTGTTATTCGTGAATCGAATCACTGACTTCAGCCTTGGTCATTTTTATCGGTTTCTTTATTCATTATTTATTCTGATTGTTACACACGAGTCTATGTGGGGATTTGACCACAAATGACATGAATGACTTTTATTTTTACCAAATTCTTTCGACTAACTACACTCCCTACTTGGACAGTTTGGAACCACAGATCTATGAACTTTGCCTAGGATCAGTGTTGCTTCCGATACTCTACCTAGGAATACAGTGTAGTATCCGTGCGCTCTGTCTTGGATCAAAGCGTTGCTCCCCAATATTCATGTCTAGGATCAGAGAACAGAAAGAAATACTTGGAGGGATAATTAATTTCATGATTTTAAAATTGTTCAAATTCATAGGAAAAAAATGGAGATAATTTGGAAAAAAATTAGTTTTGCGCATGATAAAACTATGGGAAAATCATAATAAAATTTTTAACTCTAAAAAAATCAGCTACGTCAAATTTTGAAATAATTCAATTTTTTTTACTAATGAAGAATTAATCTTTCATCTGTTTTTCCCTGAACAATGTGGAATAATAATGAGATTTTTTAAAAAATACGCTTTTTTCGTGATCAAAAGAGAAATGATAAGAGACAGGTCTGGCTAGTCACATGGGAGAAACTGTGACGTGACCAACAGCTTTTGACCGCATGCCGTGATCAATTGAATATTGAAAAATGAGTGATCAATTAATAAGTTCCTTCTCTCGCCTTCTGTTAGGCAGAATTTTAACAACTACAAAAAAAAATACAAGTGCCGCTGGACTCCAAATAAGGAAGCAATTAAGCAGAATTTTACATTGCAAAACGAAATCCTAATCAAAACTTTATTAAAGAAATTTTTTGAAGCGTTTCTCCAGACATAATAAGGAGTAAATGTTCAAATATTCAGCCTTCTAGCGCCATTAATGAGGCCTGTAAGCGTAACACAAACATAGCCAGATAGATAGACAGCCAGAGAAACCCCCTCAAAAACGGAAGAAACTTTGTTGGAAGTTTTGGTGACAGCTTTGGTTGACAGTTTCTAACATTCCAGAACTGCTTGGCTTCTGAAATGTTCCTATTGTATAAACCAGCACAGTAAATGTAAAGAATTACGGGACTATTAATATCCGTGAAAAAATATTCCAATTGCTCTAACATGTATATTTTTATATAAGAATTACTATAACATATATATATATAGAAAGAAACATGTTTCAATGGAAGGGTTCATTGTATCAAATATTTGGAGATATTTTAGCAGCAGGATTAAACTTTGAAGTAGGAAAGTCCATATACGGACAAAGAAACGAGCATAGGAATTACACCTTTCATTATATAAGTAAATTGATAGGAAAATAAAACCAATAATTTTTGTAGCCATGTCCTTGGCTCTAATCAGGGGTGGGGGTTAAAATCAACATGGAACCTATCCAAGAGACAGACCTACAAACTGAGAACCATGCAAGGTGCTCATGAAGAATTATGTTCGACTTCACACGCACAGACTACTAGACACAACAATAAATCAGTGAGAAGACATGAGTCTGAGACATCATAGAATACATAGAAAAACTGAAATGGCAATGGGCAGGCCATGTCGCAAGAATGGCAGACAATCGAGGACATTGCGACTCATGACATGGATCCCCCGAAATCACATGCACAACTGAGGCTGGCAGAGTACTAGTTGGAGAGATGAACAAGACCAATTCAGAAAGTACTGGCTCCGTGACGCTCACGATAGAGTAATGTGCCTCTTTTTTTGAATCAAAGGGAGATCGTGTATGACGGTTCTTTTGTGTTTTCACTGACGATCTTTGTTTTTATCAAAAAAGTTAAGCACAATTTTTCTTTTAATAATTTTCTTTTTCCTTTTTTTTTCCATGAACTATTTCATACACCGAGTGTGTGCAGCTGTGAGTGTGAAATTTATTCGAAAATTAGTGAATCATTTGCTTGATTTCTTTAACATAAATGCTGAAATAGACGCAAACAATTGAAAGCTACAGAATCGTCAAAAAAGTTTTATTTAATCAATGACCAGATGCAGGATCGAACCAGTTTTAGATAAAATCATAACTTTGTACGTATTTAATAAGTTCGAGAAGAAAAAATAAAATAAAAACTCAGCAGAAAAAAAAATCACAGACGGTGTCAATTGTGAACTTGTGCCCCTGACTCATCCCCCACCCCTTTAGGATCTTGATACTATATTTGATCTGAGATATGTAAATCTTACATTTAGTGCAAAGCTTGACCTTCACCTAGTGTTCCACGGGGCGATTAGAGGGTTTATATTTGATAAAAATCTTATACAAACACGAATACATAGAATTAGCTGTAGCATATTCGAGAATGATTATTTATGTCTTAACAGTTAACGTTAACTTGAAAATATTCTAATGTTAAGAGTTGTAATATCTTTGGATTATTTCCATTTTTTTTCAATACCGCATGTGGCTGGCTGCTTACATAGAAAATACCTTTTTTCGTATTGCCCAGACAATATAAAACAAACAATTACAAAATATTGCACATAGGGGAATAAGTATACAAAAGGCTTTTACATGAACAAGGAAAGACTAAAAACGGCAGATCATGTAAAAACACAGGTATGATTATATTTGATGGTCTCCAAATACTAAATCACGTATCAAAAAACGCTCCTCAAATAACAGGAATAATAAGAGCTACATTTGAATATCCAGACATTTAAACTGATAAAATACCATTCACAACATATATTAGATTCATTTTAGAATACTTTGTTCAGGCATAGAGTCCATATCTCGGAACATATATCATTCAAATAGAAAAAAATAGCCCCCCCCCCCCTGCAAAAAAACAACAACATCAGAAATTGTCCCTGAACTTGAAAAGAAAGATTTCACAAAATACAATTAACAACACTTGAAAAATTTTTTTTTTAAATTCGGAAGATCAATAGAAACATTGGAAATAATTAAAGGTATCGGAAATATTCCAGCTAATAGATTTTTTTTCTTACAATGGACAAAAAGAACAACATTAAAATATATAAAGGACATTTCAAAAAACAAAAACCTAGAAAAAACTTCTCCGGGGAAAAAAAGTTTCAACAACGGGAATTTGTTAGAAAAAAAAAATTCGACAAAAATGAACTGAAAGGAAAAACTGTAAATAACTTCAAGGATAAAGACTGTTACAAAAAGCAAAATAAATCTAAGAACTTTTAAAGAAAATACCACAAGAAATACAAGAAAACACAAGATACATGCCGAAATATGATACTTTTACTCGCAAAATTTCATGTGGCTACGGTTCTTTTGTGAGAGTTGACACTGTTTAAATTATGTCTATTTTCTAGGATTTTGAAAGCTGACACTAAACCTGTAAGTTGTACCAGCTAATTAATAATCAAGGGAGGTAATAACCAAATTACCCCATGACTGAATGGAAACGGATATGACGTCCACAACAAGGGAGACAATCATCAATTTTCGCTATATCTGTAGAACTCTCATTACTATATGAAATAACAATAAAAAAATCCATAGGACTTTTTGAAATTATTTATATGAATGAACATACTTCTGTTACTATTTGGCAATGGGCAGTACAAAATTTATATCAAAATCATTATATTTCACCGCGTTTCAGTTACTATCCATTTAGGTGAGACCATCATCACTGGCAGTCAGTTAGAGACGTATGATATAAAGTTCACCGCTCTCCTCACCCGTCTTTGTCATGGGGTTGGGAGCTTGCTCAAGGAAGGCTAACTGAGGGCAAGACTGCTGACACCACTGCAAAAAGCTCACACGCACCACGCCCTCCGTGAGGGCGTCAAGTGCAATTTTTCGAATTTTTCTTGAAGAGGAATTCAAATTGGAAATCCAAAATAAGAGAAAAATATCCTCATTTATTTAATATACAGGATTAAAATTTTTAAACATATATATATATATATATATATATGTTTAAAAATATTGATAAATATATACATATATATATATATGTGTGTGTGTATAAAATTTTTTATTCCTCTATACGGTAAATTAATATATATATATATATATATATATATATATATATATATATATATATATATATATATATATATATATATATATATATATATATATATATGTGTGTGTAAGTACTACTATTTACCTTCTTCTGAATCACCATGTTGCATTTTATCACAACCAAACCAAGGCAGGGTGCCCTTCCGTGGTGAGTGAATAAATTAAAAGTGGGGACGGAGTAAAGAATGATTTCCAAATGAGAATCGAACTCAGGCCTCTCTATACAGGAGGGTGGCTCGCTTAACGCGTGACCATTTTTACCTATAATCAACAGGAACTAACCACTAAGCTCGTTCCTGATCCACAATCTCTCCATCGCTATATTTGTTATAGACCTGTTGTTCACTTAGGTCCAAACTTATTTTTATTATCTCATTCTAGTAGATGAAGAAGTATAAATCATTATTATTTACTTAAGCTACAATTCACCGTCATACGAAATTGTTGTTGTGACAACAATTAAGATGAACGTAAATAGTAGCAAAATAAATAATAAGATCTAGGAAATTTGATAAAAGTAGATGGACAATTTTTATCAATTATCTGTTCTGGAGTCATAATGTATAATTATTTTATTTGATAAGTGGGCTTTAAATGAATATATAACTCATTTAGTTATATCGTTAGCCGGAGGTGAAAAAGATTCAGCCGATTCTAGCCAAATTTAAAGCATTTTTAGCCGGAAGAATCAAATTTCAGTTGGGAACAATGCTATTCACGTATGAATCGACATTTCTACCTAGGATCAAAGTGTAGTATATATGCATTCAGTGTAAAATGTTACACACAAAAAAATAAACTTGAATGTGCATTGCATTTGAATCGGTGAATGAATTTTTTTTTTCCAGAATTCATGGAAGAAAATGTCTTCTAAATGAATAATTGCAGGAAAGAAAATTACTTGATTTAAGGGTAATATCTACAGAAAAAAACATCTGATACGGAACAGATAAGTTGATACATTCATGTATGTGAGTATGTATGTATGTGTGTGTGTGTGTGTGTGTATATATATATATATATATATATATATATATATATATATATATGTATGTGTGTGTGTGTGTGTGTGTGTGCATCAGTGACGTATTGTGCTTTGTTTTTGGGGTGTGCGCTCTGCTCTGGATACACAAAAACACAAAAACTACTTCATAGTCTGGAAAAAGCAACGGACACTAAATGCCTTTTTGGCTCAATGTCAGAAAGGTGGTCCCGATAGTGAAGTAGAAAGTTTAACACCCTCGATCATCCAGTTTTACGAACGGCAACAAAATAAAAATAAATAAGCGACTATGAAAGATAAACAAAATTTGGATAGGAAGCTATCATCCGCTGATAATAGCAGATAATCAAATTCCGTTTTTAATTAATTTTTCAATTTTGTACAATCAAGGTCACCTTCCGTGTATTGTGCCAAAAAAACTTCAACTGTCAATTGCTTTTTACAGATGCTGAAATATTTTTACTCCCTCGTGTATCATTAACATAGAGCGCACCAAAGATGCAAAGTACCATACGCCACCAGTGTGAACATATATAGCCGTTCACTCCTTTCTTAATCCATAAACATTCAGATGCGTATATATCTACCTGCCTACCAATCAATCTATGTATCTGTTTGCTGGATATAATTAGACAGATCTAGCTTACTAACTCTCTCCGTTCTTAGCTTTCCTAACCAATATGTACACATGGGAAAGCATAAATAATATATCTGCATTCAAAGTGAATGTCTAAATTGTCAGTGTAAACATTAGGTGAAAATTTAGAAGTAGGTAAAACTAATAAAAGTGAAAATAAGTTCATGTCGTCTTTCCTTTTCCCCCAGATAATGGTTGATAATAAATAAAAACTCACCTTACTGTATGAAGTTCGTCTGGTTCACGTTTAAAGTCTTGAGAGTTGATGGGTTTCAGAAAGGTATTGCTTTCTTTTGTTCGAAGAGCGTTAATAAACGTCCAACACTCATCGAAATTTTTAGACGTTTCATATCAGGTCCCTTTTTCTTCATCATAGGCGTCCCCCATTATAAAGCAGTTGTTTTATAGCCGAATCTAGCTATTTTATAGCTAAGTCCAGCTATCTCGAGCTAGAATATTTGGGTTTCCACTGTCGATCTGCGTTTCAACGCAACCTTCACAATAATGAACCGCGTTATGACGGGGTAAAGCCTTGTACTATTCGATATATACTGGACGCTGCCAAATTTAGCAATAAGTCAACATCATGTATCCGGCAGCGATCAGTGAACTCCTTCTCGAGTGCCATGTGGCTGAGACGGTTGCACATTTCACAACCTTGTCGGTGAGTGTTCAATCTCAGGTAAAATGTTCACACTTTGAATGCTGATTTCCCTGGCAGGGTAGCTTTTTTCTTTTTCTGGTCTCATTCGGTCGAAAAACAATGGAATGCGTAATTGGCTTATATTGTCATTATCAAGCATTGTCTTGACAACTTCCAGAAAGCAGTAAGAAGTGAATCGGTAAATCATCCATCGACTTGCACAATCGGTAACGAGAGTTATTTCTAGTGACCTTATTATTGTCCGTTTCCAACAAGCTACACCCGTCGAAGCTTCAACCAAGACTCGTCAATACGGCGTCGTGTGAAGTTTTGAACTCTCCTGGTTTGTTATTTCACCCATGGCTTTGGGATGGGAAGAGTGATGGATCCATGTCTCTTTCCATGGTAATTATAGCAAAGTGAACTAAGATTGTCCAAGCCGGAGTTCGAACTCCGCTCGCCAGTTCCATTTCCTTGCTGCTAATTGCTTAGTCACCTGCGCCTAATTGGAAAGTAGAAATTGGTTAATTCCATTAAAATCATAGCCTTGATTCAAACTTTTTATTCAAGTGAAAAAAGCGTTTTGATGTTGCATTGTGAGGTCGGTGAGATACCTTGGAACATGATATTCAGAGTATGACTGTTCCGTGCCTTTAGAAATAGGGTAATCCCAATGGCTGCGCCCTTTGTATAAAATATTTCCGCGTATGATCTGAAATGTTTTTTTTTTCTTCATATCCGTACGAAGATGGATCAAGACTCTGATAAATCCAGTACAAGGCAGGAATACTTCAAAAGCACTGAAGGAGTGGTATCTTAAGTGCTCAATGTGATGACGGTGTAATGGCTTGCTATGAAGATTCTCCCCAGCAGGAGCAACGAAGCACTAACCATTAGTTGCTCGTCACAGTTGTTTGTTATGAAATCCGGTCTGTCTGTCATAGTGAAATTTATCCAAAATACATGGGATAGTATATCAGCCAGGATTCAGGTCTCAAAGTTCTCTCAGGTTACCAATCATGATAACAAGAACACATTTATTAAATTTTTAAATCGCAAATTTTTGTCCTTCTGTGATAGTTTCGAGGAGCAGCGATAATTTCCACGTCTGGATTCATCGTCAGATTCTCTTTATCCCCAGATTTTCAAGAATATTATCTTTCCTTTTGGCTCCTTGTGTACAAAAATGATTCAGCGCAATTGTCACACAAAGAATGGTATGAGACATTATTAAAATATTTTTTTCGGTTTCTGAACCTTTTCAAGACGAATGGCACATTTCAAATTGATAGGTGTACCATCAGAGAATGTTGCTGGTATTTATATGTTAAACTGATTGATAAATGCAGCAAGTTGATGTACAAGACTCACTCTGCATAGGAATATATATATATATATATATATATATATATATATATATATATATATATATATATATATATATATATATTGAACTTGGGATAACGGTGTCATGGAATAACATGTTTGTTTGTTTTATTCTCCTGAGAAGTAATATCCAGGAATCGTTGATACTGCGGTTTATACGTTGAGAATCGTCATTTCTTTTCAGACGATTGTACTTTCTTTTTTTTTTTTTTTTTGTACATACGATGTTTCGGTCGATCCACTCCACGGCCTTCTTCATGTGTACAATCCGAATGTAATGGTAGAGGATATATATTTTTTTCAATGGCATTAACGCTTTCAAAGTATGAATAGGGTGTTTTCTTTTCTTTTCCTAGTTTGACAAGGATTTCCATATATTTTCCCAGTTGACTAGTTGAAGACACATCATGTCAATTTCAACACTAGTCTGACTTACACGCAGCTGACATGCCAATGTGTGCTGCTTCATTAATTTTCCTCACATCCCAACAAGGCTCCCAGTCTCAAATTTGGTATATACTCCCATAGTGGATAGAATTCTTTCTTCCCTCCCCTCTCTCTCACTCTGCCTCTCTTTCTCTGGATGTGGTCTGCCATACCAGGTTTTTCCAGTTCACCATTAATTTTTTTTTTTTTTTTGGTTTCCACTTCATTCTAAAGTTGGAACTCTTTGTACCTGGCCTTTTGCCAATGCTGACATAGTTATTGTTACAAGCAATATCCGAAGCATAAAACATTTTTTCGAAGGTTTTCATGCAACTTGATGGGTTCGATCGCGTACTGAATGCATATGGAATCGAAATTATGAACAAATGAGCCGTGAAACTAAAAAGGTCAAAGAGTATTGGATGTAACCTTAACTGCCGAGTTTTGTAGCTCAGAAGCCAGTTCTGGTGCCTGGCACTTGCAGACAGTGGCCAGAGACAGAAATCTTGATTAAGACTACTTACCTGAAGCCGGCAAGTATTTTACCCAAGACGCTTAACTTGATTGCACAAATCAAAAAGAAAGAAAACAGATTTTTAAAAAGAAAGAGAAAAAAAATCAGAAGTTGATAGGGAGATAAGAAACAAAGACTTGATAAGAAAAAAGTTCTAAAAAAACCCTACTAATCGTCAATTACGAATTAACGTTATACCCTCTGCGCCCGTTTGATTTTTTATTTCTCACCATTATCCTACTCTCCTGAATCTCTCCTTGCTCTCCTTCAGTCTTCCTCGCTCTCTTGCAGTCCTCATTACTCTCCAATAATTTTTTGGATTCAGTAGAAAAAATATAGACAAAAAGTTTCTTCAAATCAAATACTTATTATCTTTTTGTGGTTCTCGTTGCAAAGGGCATTTTGTAAAAAGGACTGAAATTACTTTCTAATAACATCTCCATCTTTAACGACGCATATCTGTTAATAGGAAAAAACAGCTTGGGAATTCTACCTTTATTATCAATATAGATTTTCTTTCTATCAATCTATCTATCTATCTATCTATCTATTTATTTATCTATCTATCTATCTATCTATCTTTTTCTCAGTATTTTTGCGTCGATATAGGTATATGCACAAGCAAAAATACATACATATCTACATACATACGTACATAAATATTGACGATGAACTAAATATTTATTTGGCTTCTCCTGCTATCTGAAATTAGAGCGACTTTATAAAATATGTTGTTATCCCGAATGGCGTAAAGCAGAAATGTGAATACCTTTGATACCTTTGATGAAAATCTTTGAGCTTTCCCACACCAAAAGAATGGCAATGATGTCATGTTAAGCTGAATCAATGAACCTCGTCAGTATTTAGTCCTAGAACCTAGTAATTTCCCTTAGAACTGTATAATCGGAAGTTACTTCTATCATAACCTTTATATGCAAATACGCATTGATATATGCTAAGGCAGTGTTTGTCCCAAAGATGCATGTTTGGGAGCAGCTGAACTTTATAGTGTGCGGTACAGTCAGACATAATTGTCATGTAAAATGATTTCCGCCCGCTATTCGGAACTTGGGCTTCGATGTATTTAGGTTACGTTTCTTCAGTGTTGCTAATTTAGATATTTCATATCTGAAGTTTGATAAATCTAAACAGTAGAAATCAAGGGAGATATTTTTTTTAGAAACCATGAAGAAAGATAATCTGTAATTTCGGAAGAAAAATTGATTAACTTCCTCGAAAACCACTGATCTAAAAGAAAAAAAACTGAAAACGCGACACTGCACTGCCTTATGTACGGCTGAAGTACTTGTCCTTTTTTTACATCACTATCTATCAATGAATACATTCATGATTATCTCTAATATACATTGATATGATTATCCAACATTTTTAATAACATTAATGAATATTAGATGTATATTTACATCGTGAACTAATGTAAATGAGAAAATGATCTATACCAGCGGTTTCCAAAGTCGTGACCACCTTGGAGTCTATATTACTGGAGGGGTTTGAGCTAAGTTAAGGCAAAATTTTGCGAAGCTCAAAGAAAAGACACAGTACTTCTCCGATTTTCAAATGCATATTTATGTCAAGCGGGATTCGTTGCATCCATAACAATAGAAAACTAATCGTCGTATTCGACTTTATGCCAAGACAGATATGGAAATCTAACCGTCTATCATTGGACCAGTCTTCAATGGGATTTGCAAAAAAAATATCAAACTGGTTATCACAGTCAGGAGTTGAATGACCGATAGAATTCTTTACAAATGCTACGTCAGAATTCATGTTGAATGAATCCCATCAAAGAATAAATATGTTCAGAATAAATTCTATTTATGACATCACTGGCACTTTTTATTGGAAAATATCTAAAATAGAGTAAAAAGAAAATTAAAAATATCTAGAGGACCTAGGTATTATTATTAAACCCGTCAAAGTAAGACCCCAATTGGTCAAAAGAGTTTTTTTCCAAAGTTCAGAGAACACTCCTAGATAGGGTCTAGCGAAGTGCAGATGGAATTTTTCTGTCAATAGACAAAATGGTATTGAGCACTGAAACACACGACCCCACACATACGTATAAAAGGAGATAGAACCCTTTTCCGCGTTGGGGGGCATGGTTGCTCAACAGAGTCATTCAAACCAATGATATTTCTTTTATTTCCTTTCTGTTTTGGATTGTACATATTTTTCAAGAATAATTTTCATGAAAACACACGCACACACACACACACACACTACTCATAATTAATTGAACAAGCATAACATCTGATTTATTGCTCAAGACTGTAGGGTCCATCAATGATCTTTAGCAGGGGAGTCCAAATTGATTTTACAGTGTGGTAATTCTACCAAGTAGCAAAGTGAGTTTGCTTTTTGAGATCTCTTTGAGCTATTCTAACAGGATTTCAGAAGGGGAAAAAGAAAAAATTGTGTTTGTTTTTCATTCAACAATTTGATTCCTTTGAAAAAATATTTTCCAGAAATTTAGCCCCCAAAACCACAAAATGTATGCCTAGTAAATTGAAATAAAATTTGGTTCATTTTGTGTAATGTTCCTATTTTATACCCTTAAACTATGTGAATTGTATGTTTGTTCAGATACTTTTGACAAGTACTATATATAAATATATATTCATATACATACGTGTGTGTTGGTCTGGAGAATGTTAAATGTATTTGCTGAAAATTCAACGTTCAATATTTTAGTAAATAATTCAATCAATAAAGCAGAGCTTATACATGTTTTATATTATTTTTTCTCTATGTTTATATAGTTTCAACTGAGTCTAATAATAAATAGATACCAATGAGTATAGAAAGAGGGTGCGAGAGAAGGAAAGGAATTGATATAAATAGATAGATACATACATAGATAGATATCTTATAAAAAATGTATGACATATTGTTAGTGCCAATAAGCATAGTAATCTTATAAGTTACGTTTATGAATCAGGTCTAGACATTCAATCTAAACTCAACTTCTCGAAAAAAAAATTCCCAATGTACCACAGTTTTTTCTTATTGCAAAACCAGGTATGTTAATAAGTAAAGGTTGTCTCATAATAAAACCATCTTTTTGTAAGCTACATCAAATCAACTAAGAATAAATATTTATCAACTGATTTCCCCATAGAGGCCTTCAATGGATCTAACCTAGAGGCTACCTCATTATGTGGGCGACTTAGTTTGAAACCAGCAAGAAATCAGTGTATTATTCAAAATTTCAACCAAAAGTATTGAGATCGACATAATTAATATCAACATAGATTTTGTCAGTTTTTAGGTAGGTTTGGCTCACAATGAAAGTGGAGCACTGGAATTTAAAAATGCAAAAAAAAAATTTTTTCGAATCTCCCTCAAATAGGTTTATTAGTGTGGGGCTCAATTTACAATGCAAGCTTATGATAAATCGCTCTCCTAGTTTTTGTCCAGCAGCATTGATACTTACCTTTTAAAAATAATGGTCACCATCCAACATAAGCCGACAAAAGTAAATTATTCAGATGTCAAACCTTTTCCCATCTTTTTGATTCATCATCCCGAACATGGCATGCTTTCGAAAGTCGTTGGTCTCGTAATAGTTTCCGTTGGGGATGACTAATTAAAAATTGGAAAACAGATTAATGGATAATTTACTTTTCAATCATAAAGACTTTCTTCCCTTTTTTTTTTCATCTTCATTCAGTAAATTGCAAAGGTGAGTTGTAAATAGGACGATAAAAACTGTAAGATACGAAGAGAATGGATCATAATATTAGAACATGAATCTCTTCACGATATTCGTAGCCTAAATATTACAGTAACCGTATGACGTTTACTGATGAAGTGATATTTCAAACATTTTCTTTTATTTAAACACGTACATATTATTGTTGAATTTTCTTCGTTGTAGACGATCTCTCAAGGTTTTTTTTTTCGTTTTATTGTGGAACTGTAGTCCAAGTCAGAGGCTGGGGTTGACTTCATGTTTCTACCGTAATAGCAAGAGCAATACGAACAATACCGCCACCACCACCACTAACAGCAACAACAACAACAATTTATACTCGTTACTGATTATCTATCCCGTCACTTTAAACTAAACTGATATACGAAAATAACATATCCATACCATGATTTGCGATCAAACCAAGTGATCGGTAGGTGACTACCTTACCAACTGAACCAAAATGACAAGTTTTACATATCTATTGATTTATTTATTGTATATACAATACAAAACTAACAAAGCTGAGATGAAAAGTAACTGAGAATAAGTATGAAAGTAAAAAGCTGATCGAAGTAATAATAATGACAATAATGTAAATGTTGCTGTCATTCATCTTCAGTTGGAATAGGAGTAAGAGTGGGGTTTGACCCTGAAGCAGCCAGACTTGTTAATATTCCCACTGGAATCGACTCTGAAGCTGGGGAGATAATTGTGGTCCCAGAGGTCGTAGTTTGGCTCTTCCCTTTCTTCTGTTTTTTTTTGTTTGTTTGTTTTGTTTTGTTTTTCTCAGTTTACAGACGTCTGTATGTTCGTCTCCAGTTCTAGAAGTGTTGAGCATATCTTCGGTTGGGTATTGAATAAGGCTATTGTTTCCATAATGGAGTCACAAAAGTGTTATATATATATATATATATATATATATATATATATATATATATATATATGTGTGTGTGTGTGTGTGTGTGTGTGTGTGTGTGTGTGTGCGCGCGCGTGTGTGTGCGCGCGCGTGTGTGTGCGTGTGTGTGTAAAGAGATAATAACAACAAGTGTTCAAAAAAATACATAGATTCGTAAAAAAAACGATATACATACATACAGACATATATGGATATAGATATATCGATATATGATTATACATATATTGCGTGTAATCAGATCCACTCGTTGGGGAATATAACATTAAGCATAGAGACATGAAGGCTAATATCGAATTTCAGCATACATCTCACTAACAAATATATATTCTAATGAACATAAGTATGTACACAGAAATGCAGACATACGTGTGGAATATATACATATATATATGTGTATGCGTGTGTGTATGTGAGTTATTATTATTATTATTGTTATCATCATTATTATTATTATTATCATTATCATTATTATTATTATTGTGAATGTTGATATTTTGTGCCTTGGCCAGTTACAGTAAAAACAAAAAAAATATTTTATCCATTATAAATGATTGATCAGTGTCTAATATTCCACACAGTAAATCGAGCTATTAATATATTAGGAAAATGCTGATTAATAGGACATATAGCTGGTGAATGCCAACATTTCGTTCTTTTTCCAAGTGTTGATGAGTGCAAGAGGCACATTTATGTCCATTTGAACCTTATTTTTTAAATATGATGATAGCTCTGTTTACTGAGTTAAATATTGAACGCTGTTATTGAATATCTTCAATGAGTATTTTTTGGGGTTTTCTGTTTGTTTTTAGTAATTGAAGAATATATATATATATATATATATATATATATATATATATATATATATGTGTGTGTGTATATATGTATATGCATATGTTATCATCATTAATATTATATTAAGAAACTCTATGTATGTAAAAATATATATATATATATGAAAGCAAAATCCCGGAATACAAGTATATGTTTAAACATTTATAGAAAATATGAAAGAAAACTGCAATTTCTTTCGTTTTGTAATACTGCTATTATTTATGTATAAATGCAATAGACACGCATGGACATATATATATAAATCTACACACACACACACATACATATATATGTGAATACACACACATATATATATATATATATATATATATATATATATATATATATATATATATATATATATATATATATATGAATTCACGCACGTGCACATGTCAATATAACAGTATTTACACTCATAAAAATATACGTATTTCTTTGACCATTCAAAACCGCTGTGATAATTATATCTACTTACCTACCTACCTCCAGATATATATATATATATGTGTGTGTTTGTGTGTGTGTGTGTGTGCGTATATATATATATATATATATATATATATATATATATATATATATATATATATGATAAGAAAGAGAGGGTGAGCATAGAGAGATATGTATATATCGAGATACATCTCTGTATGCATGCATAATCATAACAGCATTAAATGATCAAAGAGATACATATATTCTTATACGTATGTGTAGTTGTATTTATGCATATGCATGCCCATATATGCGCGTGTGTGTGTGTTTATATATTTGATGGAATAAAGCAGATCGAGCAAATGTAATCATGGTAAAACGATTCCGATTTAATGAAGCTGGCGTCTTGTCTGACGATCGGATTAATAACGATTGAATGAAGAGGGTTGCGGAAAAATCAGTCCCCACCAATCTCGAACTGAAATGGAGAACAAACAAAAAATAAATAAAACACTGACAAGAAGCGAATGGAGATGTGATATCAATAGCTTCTTTACATTATCTGTTCTTCCGTGTGTGTGTTTTTTCTTTCCTTGGTAAAGATATGCATCTATGCAGAACTGTTTACCTGTCCAGAGGCTTATGCAGATAACTGTTTATCAGTATTCCTTTGCAATAAAAAAAAGAGACATCGAAAAGAGCCTTTTCTCACTTCAAATACACGAACCTAATCTACGGTTTTCGAGGCGCTATATTGCATTAAGAAAGAATGCTAGCTCAGCGAATAAAAAGCTGCAAATATTTGTATTTCCTGGGCTTAGCTTAGTTCTGGCACAAGGCCAAAAGTATTGGCCACTCAATGATTATTGTACTGACAATTCAGTGGTAACAAACTGTAACCTTAGCTCGCTAAACATTACTCCACAACGAAAAATACTTCAAGTCAGCGTTTTCCATTATAACCTGCTAGCCTACATAATCTGCACTTTGATAGAGCTTTAATTTGGAGTGAAAAATGCATTATCCTATGCATACAATTTTTGTATTCAAATAATTGAAATAGGCATATAATGTTTCCGTTGATAATTCGTCTCTGGATGTTTTAAGTCGAAATCTTCGGAAAAAAAATAGTTAAGCTTTGCTTAGTTTCTTCACCATTCCACAAACATGGAGCATACATTGAGACTGAAAGTCATACCTCAATATTAATAATCTACAAAACTAGCTAGTTGATAATTACACCACGATGAGGCACCCAAGACTCAGTTAAAAGAAACTTCGTCTTATTGTCAAACTTCTACTAAGGTGTTTCCCTCTGGTAACAACAATGACGTTAGTAACAGCAATTACCCCCCTCGAAATAAGAACAATTTAAGGCTATTGAGTAGGCTGATATTAAGTCAGCAACATTATTCAACTGCAAAATTAGGGTGACCCGACACACCTCCACCACTTTCATCATCATCATCATCATCATCATGGTTTCAACGTCCATCTTGGACATAGCTCTTCTCCAGAAATCGCCACCATTCTCCATCATGGGTGTTGTGGAGCCAGTATTTCCTGAATTTGTCTAGTTAATCTCTCCATCTTGTGTTCTGTCGGCCTCACTTTCGCATATGATCTCTGGGGATCCATGTTGTAAGTCGTGATGTCCATTGGTTGTCTTTCAACATGGCCTGCTCATTGCCATTTGAGTTTTTTAATAGTTTCTATGATGTCACGGACACCCGTTTTCTTCCTTACATATTCTGCTGTTTTTTTATCTCTCCATGTGAGGCTGGGCATGATTCTCTCATGTGCATGTTGCATACTTCTCAGTTTGTAGGTCTGTCTCTTGGTCAGGTTCCATGTTTCAGCTCCATAAGTGACTATCGGGAGAATGCATTGGTTTTATAGTCTTCTTTTTAGGATAATTGGGATCATGTGGTTCTTGAAAGTTGAGCTTGCTCTGTCGAAGGCTTGCCATCCCAAAGTGATTCTTCACTTGATTCCCTCCTCTTTTGAGGATCTCAAGGAGATTCGTTATCCTAGGTAGATGTAGTGATCTACCTTGCCAAGTTTTGCATCTTCTATCTGGACAGTTATGTTCTTATTCTCAACATGATTATTGCACATGATTTTCGTTTTATTGAAGTTCATGTGTAGGCTGACTTTCTTCGTTTAGTTCATCTAGCATTAGTTGGAGGTCGTGTAGGTTCTCTGCGAAAAGAATGATGTCGTCTGCAAATCTAAAGTTGCTCGGATATTTACCGTCTATTTTGATTCCTCTAATCTCTCGGTCCATGTTTCGGAAGATCATCTCAAGGCAGGCTGTAAAGAGTTTGGGTGAGCTAGTATCACCTTTTCCATATACTCATGCAATTTATCTACAAAATATGTGCATACTATTTTACAGTCCTTCTTCATGGTCAAATTTGAAGATTTTTTTCCATTTAAAAGAAAGCTGTTTTTTAAAAGCTGAAATATTTTCAAAACGTATAAGCCAACTCAGAAAAGCTTCAAACAGAGTGGAGTTTAACCCTGTTGCAACCTGTCTTGTATAATGTGAAAACCGGAAAGTTATAAGTAGGAATCAATGGTTTTGTGGGTAAAGTATCTCTACCCCTCCCAAGGACACCAAATATTGGTGTTAGTGCCCAGATGAAGACTGAATATTGAAGCATTTCAAGATATGCTGGCCGTCTCCATCCACAGATTTTTCAAAAAGCTGTTTACCTTAACTTGATCCGGTTTCAGATCAAACAAAGCTTATGACATTTCTGCCGTCGTGCGATGGTTTGCATATTAGTTTCACTTAGGTACTGAATTCGATCGTCACTGAGCGCTTCAGTATTATGGCCCTGTGCCACATTAGGTAAATTTGTCTTGGCTGAACCTCATCGTTACATGCCCACATGAGTCAGTAGGTTGATAGTGTTCAGTTACACTGCAGCAACGAGTTAATTTTGATTCATTTTACATAAATTCACTCCAGAGGAAGCCGTTTATTATGATCGAAGATAATGTTATCAAAAGTCGAATGTTATCAAATTGTACTGATCCCATATACTTTTATGAAATTAATTCAAATTCTTTTTTCAAAAGTTTTTTATTAGAATGAATGGAATAACATAACTATTGATTTATAAAAATGAATCTAAATGTATTATAATCAATATGAATGTATAACAATGAATGCAAAGTGTTCAGATTATCATATCTTTCGTTTTATGTTATCATTCGATTATTGGTATCTAAAAGACCCTATCCAAAAGCGATCATAAAAAACGTATCTCTATATTTAGTTTTCAGCTGATGTAGTTCCTGTTGTGTGCCTTGGTTTTCTTCCCGCTAACAAAAATGAAGCATAATAAGGGACATTTTTTTAAAAATTACCTTAACGTTTGTATAGAACTTGGATAATTTCCAGTTTTTAATTCTGAGAATTTTTTTCTTAACTCGACAGTGTATTGTAATTGGTTTTGATATAATAGATATATATTTATACGTTTGTGAGTGATTATACATGTGTGCGTGCGTTTTATAACCAAAGAGAAGAGATTGATAGTTAAAATAAGGAAACTAGCCAAGAGATTCATAAAACTAATGATACTTCCAAATCTCTTTGAGAGCAAATCACCAAAATCTTTTTGGCATCTCATTTCTTTTCAAAGGTAAAAAAATCCATCCATTTCATTTTAATTCAACATTTCAAAAGATGTTAAAAAAAAGCAAATAAAACCAAGTGACTAATTTGGTCAAAGAAGAATAAATGAATGAATTAAATAAATAAATAAATAAATAAGTGAAAACCTCCAGAGACCCATAAAAAGAACGGGTCAAGAAAATAGAAAAATTCTAGATGGAGATCTTGTGATGGTGAATGGAAATGGAAAATTGAAACGAAGCAAATGATGAAGGAATTTTTTCGCCCTTGTCAGAAATTTTGGCTTCGTTAGTTGGAAGGTGCTGATGAAAGATTTGGCACAAGATTTGTTTCAAGAAATTACAAAAGTTGGAAATTTTTATCGAAGAAAAAAAATGCGCTGAAGACTAGCTTGAGATGGGAGTAGGGGAAAAAATTTTTACTAAAAAGAGAAATTTTAAATCAATAACATCCCCCACACACATTCACTTATCGGATTTAAGATTTTAAAATGTTTAATTTTGATCAAATTATCTATTTTATTTTATTTCCCACTGGAACAATTTGCTTGCGTATATATATATATATATATATATATATATATATATATATATATATATATATATATATATATATATGTGTGTGTGTGTGTGTGTGTGTGTGAGTGTTTTTTCCATCTCAAGCTATTTGCTCGCGTTTATCTCATATATATATATACATACGTATACCTATTTTCCTTGCGTGTATACCATAAATATGTACGGCTTGTATTTATAAGTATATATATATATATATATATATATATATATATATATATATATATATATATATATATATATATATATATATGTGTGTGTGTGTGTGTGTGTATGTGTGTGTACGTATGTATGTATGTATGCGTGTATTTGTGTGGGGACATGATCATGCATGTATGTGTGTATGTGTGTGCGTGTGTGTGTGCGTGTGTGTGTGCGTGTAGATGCTCGTGAGTGTGTGTGTGCATTGTGCGTTGTGTATGTGTGTGTGCAAGGTACTATCTGAAAGCTACCACCCGTTTACCGTCTCTCGCCGGATGTTTAACATATTTATTGAAATAACTTTACCAAGTAAAACAGAAAGTCTTCCTCCGTCATTTTTTCTTTCTTTGAAAAAGCCATTCCGTGCTTCAAGTTGCCCGAACCTTTTGAGTAAGACCAAGTTCACCCAAGTACACACAGAATGAGGTTTGCATACACACACAGACACACACGCACACACACACACACAGGGGCTTCAACACACAAACACACATACAAACACTCATACACACATATATATATATGTATATATATATAATAATTTAGTGAGGTATGCAATGTTTGTATTTTGTCGAAAACTACGTATCATAGAGGAAAAACAAAGGCATACTAGAAGGTCTGAATTTACTCAAATTTGGCGTCTCTCTTCGCATAAAAAATAGTCAATTTGAATGTGCTCTGCGTTTGCACTCATATAAAAAAAGTTTTTGCATTTCATCTGGGATTTTCCCCAAATTATAATACTTGTACCCGTGGATACATTTTGTATGTTTATAAATATTCCTTTAAAGGGTCAAAAGAGAGAGGAAACATTTCCTTTTTCAAGGTATCAGATTTGGAGGGGACATATACCCTTGAGGAGTCTAAGGTAAATAGAGATCCGCTTTAAAGAGTCAAAATTGAAGACAGACTCCACATTTAAGGTATCAGAACTTAAGGGATAAGCATGTACACGTAAATAAATAGAGTCTTCCAGGGAGCTAGTTTTCTTTCTAATCTTATGAAAAATTATAATCCTCACAATTTTGTAGTGGGTATCAAGCTAGTCTCATTAATACTATAAAAAGTTTGATTCTGGCTGATATTCAACACCTCCTTGTGTTGCCGTGTGTTAGACTAAGTCAAGCTCAATAAATATCACTGTATAATTAAAATTCTACAGAGTGGTGGTATTTATTGCATGCATAGAAAACCGGGGTTCGATTCGTTACTGGAAAGATGCATCATTCTCTAGCTGTTTTTCAAAGTGTCTCCAGAAAATATCGATGAGTTCCCGGTCGAAGCAAACCAACGTTCATCGACTGCTGTCGAGATTAATCTATAACGCTATAATATCTTCTATAAGCCGATCACTGTGGCTATTAAAAGACTTTAAGAAAGGTGCACGATGCCTATCCGTTGAATACTCGACAGAAGGACTAAGGTTGATGAACATCCCCTCGGGGCGAAGGGGTTACAAACAAATCACATTGAAAACATTGGGTCTTGTAAGATCACTAAAATCAAGCAACGTCAAGCCCGTTGAGTATCTAGAGGGATGACAACTGGGGAATATAAAGTGTCGTAAGCCTGATGAATCTTCGACTGGCCCAGCAAATCTGAAGTGGCTTCTATTAACAGTTGCCGTGTTCAACTCGATAAGTATACACACAGGGAACAGTGTCATATACATATATCTTCTCCGAGCTGAAACAGAAAATTTATTCTTAAATCTGCTGACTCAAAGCCTCTAAGTTAGTTGAAAGTGAAGTGTCTTTTCTCTTATGATGATAATCATCAAATTAATCAAGCCTGAAACGAACGCTATACCGATAATTCTTGAATATTCGACAGAACATATTTATACTTATTATCTTTGACGCATTAAAAATGCACACACCCAAGAGTTACATGAATTCAATCCAATCAGGTCTTTATTATATGGAACCCTCTTCAAATTAATGCACAGCTATGAAAAAAAAATACCGGCTGATTATCGCTAATACGAACAGCTGCAATCAGGCTCCGGTTTTAATCTATGAATAATTGTAGCTAGTTTTCTTTCACTGTGCGTAGAGAATTTAGCTCTGAAATCCCTCGGTAATCCTTTGATTTCATAATTCTTTTGATGCAGTTAAGGTATCCACTGCCAGAAGCTGCAAACATAACAACATTCTGGATCCGCCACCGTGCTTATATTTGTGAAGGGATTCAATAATCAAAGTGCTGGTGTGGATTGCCACAGACCCTTTTTTTTTGTCTACAGAACATTTGCCCTGTTTGTCTGGATACTGGCAAAGATCAGTCGTTCGTTTTCATATTTTTTCTACTACAATCCTATAAACTCAATGAAAATGAAGAGAACACCATAACATAATCATCAAAGGATTTTAGAGCAAGTGTGTGAGTAAAACTTGGTTTGATCCAAAAATCATGCGTACTACAGCATTATAAAACCCCTAACACACATTCAAGAGCATTCAAGAAGTTGAGCAAATTGCAAAGAAGTGGGGGGACAACCAGCTGACAGGTACAAGAAGCTTATAGATGGCTACAATTATTGTCTACAGATAGGCATGACTACCAAAGGGTGCACAACTAAGCAACGAAATGTTAAGAGTGAAAGTCAATATTAATTCCAAGACTATAGTTTGAATCCCTTCTTTGAAATAACATGTAGGTTGGACAATAATCAGAAGTATTCCATCAGTAATACAGGTATACATTGATTAGTTTGGTTAATTCGTCCCAGGATGTTCTGGACTGTTTAAATCTACACGGTTGAAGGTCTTATCATAATTCAATGTCTATTTCACCAGCTTATACTTAGTTACATTATTTTGTTCATCAATACCTTAACAGTAACTTCATTAAAACCAACACAAATCAAAACTGCACTATTCATAGTATTCCTATACAAAAGTTTCCAACACGTTTTTTTCCCATATTTGATTGACTGATTTACATCAAATTACAACCACTTAAAAGTCGTTTGAGCTGATTTGACTTGATGTTTACGAGGTGAATCTTACTTGATCTCAATACGCAATTCACAAGGGTCTAACTTCACTTGAATTATGTACATTATTTTTGAGTACATATGTTCATTTTTCTTTTTGGCAAACCTACTACTTCATCTGATTTTTCGTTGGTGATATTCCAGCCTTGCTGGTCAAAGCTTTTTTCAAACTGAATCACAAAAGCGTTACAAAATTTTTAGTTGAAATCGTTTTCGACATTTTCGTGGTGCAATTGTTTAGTTATTCTTTTCGAGAGAGGAATCCAAGATTGCGTTGTAACCAATTTCCTGTCATTTTTATTCACATGTGTTTTATCTTTAATTTTTGCTTATTGAATTTTAAGTGATTCTTTTTTTTTTTTTCTTTAATTTTCTTGTATGTTTTGAATTGTGGGGTGCATTACAATTCAATTGATTTGATACTCAATTTTTAGGAGTTGAATTTCAATTTATTTGCAACTTAATCAGTATAGATTGTTTTTATCTATACTTGCAGTTCTCAACAGTTTAAGATTGCTGACTGCATTTTTATAGTTACATCTAAAATTGAATAAAAGAACATCTAAAAACAGCCAGAAACATTTACATCCTCTAGATATACATTATAATCTAGTAAATACATTTCATTTTAGTGAAGAAATGAATGTGGTGTTGGTCTTAAACGTTCATCTTATTAGAATACTTGTTAATTCATAACAAATATTACTTATTTTATTGCAGTAAATCCAACAAAAAACATTGCTTATTCTATTAGAATAATGTAAATGTTAATTTCTGACGTCTAAACGTAACCGAATTCATCTAGATTTGGATGAGAATCATCTTAATTGGTAACATTAGACCAAATCAGAGATAGATAAATAAGAATACATTGTTTATCTTATTAAACATCAATATAATTCTTGATTTTTGTCACCAACACGTAACCAAAATCAACTTAATCTAAATTAAAGACATCTACATTGGCAACATTGGACCGGATCAGAATAGGTAAATACATTTTTAAAAAACACTGTTTATTTCATTAAAAATCATTTAAATGGCGATTTTTGACATTTAAAATCAACCAAAATCATCTAGATTTATATGAGAAACATCTAAATTGGATCGTTAAACCGAATCAGAGATAAATAAATAAAAAAATACATTGTTTATTTTATCAAAAATCATCTAAATGGCGATTCTTAATATTTACAGGCAACCAAAATCATCCAGATTTTTATGAGAAACATCTAATTTGGCAACATTAGACCAAATCAGAGACAAATAAATGAAAAGTTTTATTTTATTAAAAATGATCTAAATGACGATTTCTGGCATCTAGGCGTAACCAAAATGATCTAGATTCAGATGAAAAACATCCAAATGGGCATCGTCGGGTAGAATTAAAGACGCACTTACATCCACCGATATACATGACCGCATTTAACCAAACAAACATTATCTTGATTGCTGTGCATCTAGTTCATAGCCCACGCCCACGGAATTGCGTAGGAAGCTGTTGTCACGTTGTTCAAGAGATAGAGAAACAGGCCTAAAGATCACAAGAACAGATCAGGTTGGTCAATCAATAGAAAACCGTGACATGACCAACGTCTTTTGGCAGCACGCTGTGTTCAGGGTAATCAGTTAAAGAAAATTGTGAAAGGGTGTTCAAGGATGAATTCTCTCAACTGTTGGTGGGCTGTGACCATTGTTAAAATTTTCGAAAGAGCAAGTGTGAACGCTACCGAATACAAACTAAGAACCAATTCAGAATATAACTTATACTGGAAATTGAACACCACACTTAGAGTCTATTTAGAGGTGGAACGTTTTCAAAAAACAAGAAATCTTTTTCTTTTTTTTTTCAGAGATAATGTTTTAGTGTTGAAATGCCCAGCCCTTTAGCTCCAGAGGTGCGGCCTGCAAGCGTGACACATATGTAGATAAGCAGTTCGATAGACTCACTTAAAAATTGACGAAACCTGTGTTGACAATTTTAGTGACAGTTTCGGTTGACGGTTTGTAATCTGAAGATTTGAAAAAACAGCAGAATGTTGTTGGTGATGTCGTAGGATGTCTTTAGAAACGGAAGTTGCCTCACCTGTCTCTCGTTTTCTCTTTTTAAATCCAACACCTAAAAAAAAGACGTACAAAGAGACTGGACGCAGATAGAATCTACCAAAGTCGATCGTGTAACTGTGAATAAAAACAAGATAGAACCATTCTTCCTTGTTGTATTCCTGGCGTTGTTCCTTGGATTTTTATTCTCTACTTTCAAGTCAAATTTTAATTCTACAATCACGGTGCTCATTCTTTGTGGAGAGCCTTTCTCCCACTACTCACCTCCGATTTTCTTGCAGTAAAATTCGTGCTGTGTAGTTAGGTTTGCAGGCGAATGCTGAGGAATTGTCTGTGTCCATTTTTTGTTTTCTGTTTTTTTTTCTTGATATTTCTCCAAGTGCAAGATGCACCGTCGTTGAATTTTATCGGAAAGAGACGGCCTTTCATATTGAGCGGATTTCGTGAATCAGGTCGAGTAGGCTAGTGTCATGAAGAATGAATTGTCAGAAACAGACAACGAGACCTGGACACCTATCATTGCTCACCGGTGCCTTTGACTCTATCAATGCCTTTGGTTCTTTTATTTTCAACTATTTAGATCAATCACACGTGCGTGATTGTTGAAACAAGTTGAGCAACGGATCATTTCGTTTAGTAGTCTGGTTGAATGCGTCGAATTATAATAGGAAAAAGAAAACTCTCTTTTTTACCCAAATGAATAGCGTTTAGAATATAATTCAGATTTAAACATGGAAGTACAACTGTCGTTCAAAATCTATCGGTTAACTTTCCCGTGTCAAATTTCTGTGTTAGATTTTACTGTCTTATGTTTGTCTGGGGGAACTCAGAACGGTATTTTCTTCTGCACAAACTCTGAAACTTTCTCTGATCAACGAATTCTGATTTTTTGAAACCTTATCAGAGGATTTTTTCAATTTCCGATAATTTCAAACTTTATTTTATCGAATTTAACAACAGAGTATAAGTAAGGTTTAGTGTTAAGGTTCAGGGCTGGGTAAGTGTTTACGGTTAATATCAGGATTTGCGTTTAGGGTTCGGTTATTACGGAGAGAATGAAAGCGACAAACTTGTCATTATCATGATGTAGTTTTATCACTAGGGAAATACTCTACGCCGTCCTCTTCTTTTTTAAAATTTAATACAGAAAAAGTAACAACCACTTTGTGTTATTCATGATACTGACCATGTTGGATTACAATAGAAAAAGAATTTACGGCATTTTATCAACTTATCTTTTCGGATATATAAAGAAGGGTTGTGGAATTGACTTATTAGAGAAGCAAGTATTTTTTTCTTGGGTGAATATGTCTAGACGTAGAACGAAATAAAAGGTATTGTATTTACTATCTAGACAGGAGGCGGCCGGAGCAAAGGATATTACAAGTTACTGAACGGTCAAGTTCAGCTCCTGCTTCTATTCCATATGAAGATGATTACTACAACGTTTTTATTGTATAGTTTGTAATAGAATTGGTCGGTATAAAAGATTTATCTCAGTAACCCAGTTAATAAGGGAGCCGCCTTCCTATCGCATGGTCGTATTTTCAAACCTCGATAGAGAAATGTTACTTCTATATATATATGTTCAGTTTAGCGTTACTTGATGGATGAAGAGTGAAAGGATTACTCCACTATTTGTGATGAGGATTGTTCTTCTTCTTAAACTGGAGTTTTATCATAATTTCATTTGCTCTTCATGGACGAGCACTTGAAGATCTGGTTGAAAATACAACAGAACCTCACGTGAAACTGGTCAGAAAATGAATAAGTGTACTTTGCATGAATGAATCACCGTAGCCCTTGCTTGTATCATAACTAATTATCTAAAAAGTATATAAAAGAATTATTAAAAATTTTCAAAAAAATAGTTCTTTTATCGAAAATTATCCCCCAAAATAGGTCTTTTATCGAAATCTATCATTAAAATAGATATCCTATCCGGCACAAGACTTAGCTCTGGTGTTTGCAAAATGACCATAAGAAGAGAAAAGCACTAGTAGAGTACAGATACTAAAGGAAAGTATTGCATTGTATTCACCTGCAATAATCAAGTTTGGGACAATGGCACAGAAATCATTCCTCGAAACTATAAGATGCAGACGACAATTGGAAGTTTACTATCATTTGTTCGCAACATGAATTTCGTTGCTAACAGTCATGTATTTTCAATGACAGTCATAATTCGAATTTGATATTTGATAGCCTAATACGCCACGATTGAAAAGAGAAATAGAAATAGAAGAGTGGAATGTGTCGTGATTGTATCTCAAACAGTGGTAATTTCCTAACGACTTCAGATATCTGCATTTAAAATTCTTGCTTTGTTTCTTTGGGCTTATATCCCAACCTCCAACATCATTTAGAAATCTGAGACCCTCATGTAGACCTATGAATATTAACTAAATCTACTTAAGCTAAGAGATCAAAATGAAGATATGGGCGTTTGGAAGATTGACTTGCACTGATACTCCCATTGAAGATAACTTCTTTAAAGTATGATTTAATTCTCTTCTTTGGCCTTTGAGCTTGTATAAACAGCGATATATCGGTGTCTGAAGGAAATAAGCAATTACCACGGTCTCGAAACAGTGAATTCAGCTAAACACTGCTATTGATAGTTATTTCACACTCCCAAGTAAAACAGTTGAAATTTAACGAATTAATTGCAATATGTTTCAACACCGTAACGAGATCCCAAAGTGAGAACTTCTCTTCTATCAAAATATCACTTTCCGCAAATTTCTGACAACTGTACTTTTCAGAAAAAAAATATTGTGTTCTTTTTTTCTGTGGAA
Organism: Thysanoteuthis rhombus; assembly: GCA_963457665.1. Taxonomy (NCBI): domain Eukaryota; kingdom Metazoa; phylum Mollusca; class Cephalopoda; order Oegopsida; family Thysanoteuthidae; genus Thysanoteuthis; species Thysanoteuthis major. The sequence goes on from OY735229.1 coordinate 41,807,685, forward strand.
AACGTTGCTTAAAACTTTGAAGCTTGATTCTCTGACGTACTTTTTGTTGTTTTGCTTCGTAGGAGTATGAATGTATGAAGCAAAATCACAGCTTTCTCATATATCAAAATGAGAAAGTTTACACATGCATACACACTGATATAGTCCAATAATAACTGTCGGAATGGACAACTTTCATCTGCATTTGAACAAGAACAGTGAAACAGAAGAATCGAATGCATTAATTCAACAGGAAGCCCACGTATTTTAATTGTATTGAAAAATATCTCGTGCCAAGAATAACCGAAGACGAAGTAAACTTATTTTAGAATGAAAAGAAATTTTGCCACGGAACGTGATCAACTAAAAGGAAAAAAATTGAAATTATAAATTAACTGCCAATCAACGCGTTACAATGAGGTTTAAATTGTGCAAATGACATGGCAGGAAACCTTCCTTATTTCGCCCGTTTCCTCGTTCCTTTCTTTCGAACTCTGTTAATTTTCGATTCTTTTTCTCTTTATATTTCCATAGTTTCATCATTTCTTTCATTTACGTACACACATTTCTATTTATTATTTCCTTCGGTGCTTTTTATAGCCTTTTCACACCGTTCCTATATTAGCTTACTTTCACTTTCACTTTCATTTTCACTTTAATTCGACAACGTGTTCGTTTCTAATTTTATCTTCGGTTTCTGTCTTTGAACAGTTTTTTTTTTTTCTACGAGATTCAAGCTTTTTTCCATCGGCATTTTCCTCTATTTTTTCCTTCCGGTCTAATAACTACTACCTTTCATTTTTTTCTTAAACTAACTTTTTATCGTATTTTAGAAATCTCTATTTCACAACATATTTTCTCGCACTGTTCTTGTATACTTCAAATTGAGATTTCTTATTTTCTTCAATTCTATCTCTATCGCTCCATCCCTCTCTTCTCTCTCTCTCTCTCTCTCTCTCTCTCTCTCACTCACTCTCTCACTACAAGCGCACTCAGACAAACAGACAGACACTCACACACATACACACACAAATACATTTATGAATACATATACATATATTCTGACATTTATTCCATTCTTCATCTATATCTCCTCAACTATGCATCTGAGCTCGAGATAAGCAATTTATCTTCCAGAATATTGAAATTGAGAACATTCTTTAAGTCTCGTAATTTTTTTCCCTGATGCCATTCGAATGACATCGCTTTGAATATGTAAATAATTACTCAATTTTATTTTTAACACCTTTTCCGTTGTTTTGCGTGAAAACTCAAATACAAAGTAATAACTTGATTAAATTAACTCCACTTCTATATAAGCTTTCGATGAATTTATCTCAAAAAGACGTGACTAAACTTAATCAGATATTTCTAAGAATTTCTTTTTATGCTGACAGTAATGACAAAATTAACTCAGTGTAAGGGAAATAATCAAGTGTTAGAAGGAATCAAGGTTCAACATGATTTCTATAAGGAATGAACATAACAAGCATTTGCCATTCCATTGAGATCTGAAGACAAAAAATGATCAGTTTTGGGTGGAAATGGCGTGTGTCGAGGTTTGAGCTCTCTGAGTACTTTATAGTATTCTAATCGAGTAGTCATCTGTTAATATTACGTAAAGCTTTTAAAACTTTAAATGCTTGTACCGACACACTCTTACACGTTCATTTCCTGAATTCAACCTGATTGTTCAGTCTTTTATGACAAAGGTATTGGCAGGGATATGCGCTCTCTGAGTGCTTTATAGTATCTTAATCGTATAGCCATCTGTTAATATTACGTAAAGCTTTTAAAACTTTAAATGCTGGTACCTACATTTACTCTTACACATTCATTTCCTGAGTTTATTATATTTAAGCTTTTAGAACATTTCCTGTCGCCGTTTTGTTCTTAAAATGTTTCTTTTAGATCTTACTTATATCTTACTCAACAGATTGAGTTTCTTAAACTATACTTTCCCCGGCATCTGAATATTCTTCTTTACTTCACATCGATTTTATTATTTTCTAATTTTTTTTCTTCTTTACTTTCAAATCCCAATTCAAAACTACATAACACCGTCCCGGTTTCTTTTTTTCACTCTGGAATATTTTTTCTCTCTCTTGCGCTTCCCACAACCTGTCCATATTACGTACCTAGCTTTACTTATCTATTTATTTATTTATCAGTTCGTCTATATTTTCTTTTTCTAAAACTTCTTTATGTCTTTAGCAGTTTAAAATTATAATACACGTTTTTAGATCCTGTTTCTTGCAAAAAAGTTTGAGGCCCGATGCTAATCTCTCTCATCACAGAGGATTGAATTCCGGATTATCCTGTGGATGACAGAGGCAGGTGGTGTGTGACTGAGGCAGCGTGTACATATCGATACGCCAAAAATCGGATTATAAAAGAAAAATCAATATATTTCGACACTCGATTTTATACATCGGTGAGAAAATACCGCGTGGAGGGAAGAAAGAAATACGACAAGCTGGATTACCAAGACATATTTTGTGGTTTGAATTGTCTGTCTTTCTCTCTTTCTTTCTTTCTTTCTTTTTCTCTCTCTCTCTCTCTCTCTCTTTCTTTCGTTCTCTGTCTGTCTGTCTGTCTCTCTGTCTCTCCCTCTCTCTCTCTATATATATATCATATATTATATATATTGTGTGTGCGTGTGCGGTTATGTGTGTGTATGATAGTCTTTGAAATGGCAGGTCATGAAAAATAACATCAGCTTAGCCATACGTATATATGTTTATACTGATATATATGCATATATCAACAACAAATTATATGTATATATATATATATATATATATATATATATATATATATGTGTGTGTGTGTGTGTGTGTCTGTGTGTGTGTGTGCACATTTATGAGCCACAGAAGATTATTCAAGCACTTACATTCATAGATAGATGTGTAAAAATGTCAGATCACATATTTGATAATTCAAATAGATATATACACACACACTCAAACATGTGTACACGCACAGACATGCATACATACACTTAGATAAGTAATTTTTCCTGCAAAAAAATCTGTTTACTAGACTATTTCCGATGATAAATGAAAATGTGTTTATTTTTATGTGAATATATGTTCGTATAAATGGATGTAAAAAAAAACGATAGCCAAGTTTCAGAGTATTTGGATTGATAATTGATATATATATATATATATATATATATATATATATATATATATATATATATATCATACAAAAAGTATCCAAAACAGTGAAAAAGATTTATTCGTATCATCCACATCCAGCATTAATACTTACATGAATAATAATAATAATAATAATAATAATAATAATAATAATAATAATAATAATAAAAATAATGATAAAACAGGTCTAGCTGACCACATAACAGAAACTGTCACGTGACCAACGTATGTGAGCAGCCTGCCGTTTTGAGGGTGATCAATTGAAAATAGAATGACTGACGATCAATGCTTGGGATACCTCTGTCACAGTTTGCAATAAAAAAACGCAAAAACGAGCGGACACAAATTAGTGACCAATCTAGCATACATTTATATTGTAAATCTCACCCCCAAATAAAATTTAAAAAAATGAATGAATGAATGAAAAAAAAACTATTAAGGGTAATTTTGAATCGTAATTTTTTTTTTTTAGACATGAGTAAATGTTGAAAATTTCATCACTCTAGCTCCATTGGTATAGCCTGTATGTGTGATACTTAGATACATATGTTCTAGGAAGCAGCTTTATACGTAGTCGCTGCTCTTACAAACTTGACTACAGCTGGACCAACTTGAAAACTGAGGAAAGCTACTCTGATGTTTTTTTTTGTTTTTTTCAAGATGGTTTCTGATAGCAAAACAAGATTCATTCATCATCATCAGTCTTTTAGCGTCCGTCGTTGGACATAGACCTTCCCCAGGATTTGCCACACTTCTCTATCATGGGCGTCACGGAGCCAGTACTTCCTGAACTTGGGGAAGTACTGGCTCCGTGACGCCCGGAGCCAGTACTTCCCCAAGTTCAGGAAGTACTGGTTCCGTGACGATTGAATATTGGAAATATAGGTACAAGAAATAAAAATAAAAGTCGCAACAAATATCTCATGAAATCTGAACGGAGAAAATTTCAAATTTCGTTAGGTATTACTAGTCGACGTACTGCGATTGATCAAAAATATTATACATCAACTAATCTATCTAGAAAATTCACAACCGGTGTATAGAAAAACTGCTCTGGTGTGAGCGGTTAGCTTTTTACAAGATGCATGACAAAGTTGCTACAGTGTCATTATTTATGCAAGGTGTGTTGCGAATGAGTTATGATGGGACATGTTATCTTCATGCAACATATGTGGAAAATAGTACTAGAAAATTGGTGCCGTGTGTCAGATGAATCGTGCACTTATTTCCATGCGAATTACATTTCAAAGTTTCTATACTAGGACATGCTATCTTCATTCAAGATGAATGGAAAGCAGCTCTGGTAGGATACGTTAACTTCCAATGGAATGTATTGCCCATTTGCGATGATAGGACGGTATCTTCATGCCAGGTTAATTGCAATGTTGTAATGGTATTTCTGATCGTAGCTATGCAAGATCTATGGCAAACCCTCTGTGGATGGTCTAGTTATATTCGTGCAATTGTACGGTAAAGTTAACTGCAGTAGAACAAGATTTAGACTACGGTTTCCAGAGTCGCCATTTTCAGAAGCCATTTTATTGGTGATATCTGAGTAAGATTTTTTCACATCTCTCCGCTTAATTGCGTCAAGTTTTTATGTTGATCACAAGAGATAGAGAGCAAATGGCGTATCAATAAAATGAGTAACATTTCTCCACAAAGTATCTCTCACCTGCACTGAATGTTTGCCAGTGAAATATTGGGCCAAGGTAACTGAAACTCGTTGATAAGAGTTGAATGCCGACTTTTTGTATTCACAGAGAATAATGCTTGAGGTGAGAGATTCTCTAATTGAATTGCCTGTATTGCATAGTCAATAAAGATATAGACATCCATACCACGCTTAAATGGATCACCTTCGCTTGCACGGGTACCAGATCTAATTATCCAAAAACATTATTCAAATTATTTAAGATGATCTAAAAAATATTTTTTCTAAAATTACCTGAAAAGAGATCTTTTGGATCGTTGGTTCAACACGACCACAGAGACCCCAAAAAGCATGTTTTGGGGGAGAAAAAAAACCCAAAGATTTTTAGATGGTACTTTCACGAAGCCCTTATTTATATAATTCTTCATCTCATTAATATCAAGATAACCTCACTTATTATGTAACAACGTAGATCTTCTTTTGATTTATACATTTTTTCGACAATTCCTGAGCTTTTCTTTTAAGTTTGGCTCTAATATCTCAAAAAGTTATTGTGGCCACACGATATCTCCAAAGTTTATTTACAAATCGCCGTGAAATTTCTCGAGGTGGATGGTAGGCTACGAATGGGTTTCTTTAATTTTGGGACATATCCATACCCTATTATTTCCCCTGCATTGCAGTTATATGTCTGCACCAAGTAATATCGCCCAAAGTTACTGTCAGTTTTCACAATATCCCCCAAAGTCCTCTGATTTTCGATGAAAATTTGTGGAAGTCTGGCCGATATACTACGAAGGATCTATTAGATTTGAGGGCAGATCGATGCATAATCACTTCCCCTAACAATAACATTGGAAGAGGTATCCGCTCTCTGGGTGCTTCATCAATTTAGCTTGATTTTCCCAGCGTTCTGCTAGTGCTTTGCTTCTGTTTGAGTTAGCCTCTCCCCCACAAGTCTTTTATTCTACACCATCTGTGCACTTCCCTGTTTCACACTGTCTAACATTACCAACATTTTTTTTCGTTTAATTCTTTGTAGAACTATTTTGATGACGTCTATCTTAATTTTATTTTCTTATTGAACTTTTGTTATTTTCTCCTGTTCTGCATTTATATTATTCGGACGAGTATTCTCCAGTGCCGCCCAGTCATTGTTTATTCTCCCACATGGTTGTCATTTATTTTTTGAAATTCCTGCTTTCAATTTATTTATTCTCTTTGTTATAGTTTAAATATTTTACTGCCCAGTAGCAGTCTCTCATAGTTTGATCGATTATTTTTATTCCCCAAAATATTTTTTTCCTTCAGTTATAACTTACTTTCATATTTAGAAAATATTTGATCATTAATTATTTTTTTATTCTTTCATTTCTTCTTTTTATTTTCTGTCATACAATTCCTGTTTTCAGAAATGTCATATTCACAGATTTTTTCCCGTCTTTCTAAACTTCCTCTTCTTTTCTTGTTCATTTTCTCTCCTTCTTTGCTAGAGAATTCCACTCTCAATAAGCTCGTCTTAGTTTTCAATTCTATGACTCCACGAGGTGTGTTTAAAATTCTTCAGCAGTTTACACTTTTAATAGCTTCTCTTTTGTATAAGATACACATACACGATGATATGCAAATGAAAGTGAATGATTTGTATTGGTTCTTGGTAATGAGTTAACAAAGTGGGCGAGTTTGTGCTTGTGTATGAATGTGCATGTGTGGGCGTATACGAGTATGTATGTGTGTAAATGTGAGGGAAAATATTGAAGCAAAAAAGGTATTTACTGACTTGAGCCTTGTCTGGTACGAGGTCAAAATAAGAGGGTGCCCAATAAAAATCAATCGCATTAGCCATGTTCTAACGAGGTCAACACACACACACACACACACACATGCACACATGTGTATATATATATATATATGCATATTATTGTGTTTATATATATATATATATATATATATATATACACATATACACACACACACACACACACACACACACACATATATATATATATATATATATATATATATATATATAGTTGATCCTGGATTCAATAGGGCTACATCGGGGCCGAGGATTTGGGACCCACTAACCGATTGTCTAAGATTTTTGCAACATTTTGATATTTCTAAATTCCTCAGTATGCATCAGTCGGTTTTCCAATATTTCTGTTGGTCGAAAAGGCCATTGTCATCTAAGTTTTTAATGATTTTGATATCCCTGGCTCTTATCCCCTCCCTAGGAAGATACGCTTGCAATGATGCGTGTATATATATATATATATATATATATATATATATATATATATATATATATATATATATATATATATATTATGGACATACCTTGGATTATGCTGGGTTCGAATGTAGTCAGTGTTCCAAATACCTTCTTTTTTCTTCACTTCCAGAATTTGCTGTCTCGTGTCAATATAATGATTAGAGTGAACAAAAGTCTTCACACGTTTTTCTAATAAATACAGTCTGTGATATTACGGGTATATGAACAATTTGTGTACATCTTTCTTACTTATACATTTTGTTTTTGATTTCCACTAAGGTTTCTTTCTAATCCATCGATCATTCTGCCTACACTCTCCCGACTAACGTATGAACTTTGAGTAGTATGCATCAAATATTGAATTTTCGTTTAGGAATATACACATGTGTGTGTGTTTGTGTGTGTGTGTGTGTGTGTGTGTGTGTGTATACATATATATTTAAGATTATTACATTAGCACATTTATAATATAAAACTGTTCATTTGTTTATTTATTTAATGTGACAGATGTGTCACATATATGGTATATTTTTATCTAGATTTGCATGACTCGTATATGAAATATTA
>OY735229.1:41820323-41835323 GCA_963457665.1 Thysanoteuthis rhombus
CCAAAATGATGAAGGGAAGTGAAAGCGGTGCTCTGGATGGGGAGGTTTAGGATGATAGAAAAGTGGGAAAAAAAAACAAGTTCTAAAGATTTGCTGAAGAACTTCAAAAAGTAAAGGGTGGACGGTTCTTCCTGCAACACATTTGCTTCATCCTATCTTAAAAGTCAAATCATGCAGCAAATTATCCTGTCTGTTCTGAATAAACATCCGTACCGAGCCATGATTATCTATTCGATCAGTTTTTCACAAATACACAAACACTTAAGTACGGCAATCAATACAATCAAATAACAAACCTAATTTTCAGAAGAAAGAGCAAACTATCTCAATAACTTCATCTACGTTGTATATAGATAATATGTAGATTGAAGATTTTTGAAAATATGCATATACGAAATCATTGGATTGAATGAAAAAATTTTCACATATTCGTTTACTGAATCATTATTTTGGTATTCCGGGTCATATAAACAGCTGAATGATAGATAAGTAAACATTTAGACGGTGATTAATATCGAATCACCGTAATCCTGCAGCCGACCAACCAGCTAAGCGGGATACATATTCTTCTCTCTTTGAGTGTCCGTGGGCCTGGGTGTCTCCGGACATTCCTGGTCAAATCTTTGGGAATACAACTTTGAAAATTTGCATTGGTACACCGCTGGGCACCATCTAAAAACTTTAGACCTTTAATATATAATTTTATGAGAGATCTATTTTCTTGAGATAATTTCAGACAAAAGATCTTTTTCCATATATATTTCCTACAAAATTCTAAGTAAATAGTCGTGCTACTTGCAGTGATAGAAATCTAAAGATTTCAACGTTTTCTCTTTGTAATGTTTTGAAAAAAAAATTTCTCTTCTCTTTTTCGAAAATACCCGTCAAAAATTAAGTTTTCAGACGGATTTCCAATTTTCATTGTAAGTTCATGGTAAATTGGTCTCTTAGTCTGTGCCTGGCAAAAATTCACTTTTTAGAAAATCCAGGTCTTTTCACAAGTCAGTGCCGAAGAAAAGTCAAGGGAAAGAACTCATTGATGGATCAGCCCTTGCTCAATTATTTTTTAATTGATCACCCGCAACACGGCATGACAACCAAAGACCTTGGTCACATAACATTCTCTATTGGGTGGCCGAGCAGACGTGTTCTTCTTAAGTATTTAAATCGGCTATCCAGATTTGGTAGGCTGATTCTCAGAAACTATTCGATCGTGCGAAGATGAGCGTGATTCTGGCGTTCCCTTGACTGGAAAAAGCTTGATTTTTCAGAGAGAAATGGATTTGGCAAGTTACCAGGATATTCGCTAAGCATCTTGAAGCCATCATGGAGGAACATGCGGCAAATGTCCTTTTGGATTTGCCAAAGGGGGTCAGCACTCTCGACAGCATTTGGTGTCCGTGATTTGCAAAGCTTCAAAAGAATTAAAAAGAGGACATAAAATATTCAGTAACCCCTCGCTGGTGGCCGAAAACCAGTGGCCTTTTGCCAAATTATGCAATTTTTTTCATACGTTCATACATCTCTATAAGACGTTGTCTGGCTGGTCAGTTGTTCGGTCGGTTGGTCTCTTGGTCGGTTCCAGTTACCTCAAACAACAGAAATAAGAAGGGAAGAAGGAAGGCAGGAAAAGGTGTCATACTATTAAAATATTTTCCAATCATTTTTACCAGTTGCTATTAGGTCATAATAAAAGGTCAGTAGTCTGAATTTTTTGTGATTAGAAAAATGAAAAAAATAACAAAAAAATACCACCAAAAACGACGATTTCTGACTTCTATTAAAAACAATACTCGTAGAATATTTCCGAATCGCAATATGTTACACCATAGACTCAGCGAAAGACTTCTTGCCCCTCTCTTCCTACTTTCTTTTCATACTCCTGCTATTTTCACCACGGATTGTGGACACATCGTTGAACTTGTGGTTCTTGTCTATATACACAGAAAACTAAACGTCATTAATAACCTGTATAGGAATATTAAATTTTTTTATGATTGATTTTTGTCATCCTCAAATAATTGTCGGGGATCGATGATACGAAAATATTTATCAAGTGAATGATTGAAAATAGACATTCTGTTGTAATACTGCTCGTTAGCACAATATTACTTGTTAACATTGAAAGGATCCATAATTCTAGATGCTGTTAAAAATAAATATAGGAAGTATAAGAATCATAATTACTTGGGAAATAGTTAAAATGTACGCTAATTGACGAAATGAATGACGTTTTGTAGGATTTCCTTCGAAATGAGGAACATCTTTCCTTTGAGGAGATTCTGTTTTTGTGACTGATTTTTTCGGATATTGGGATAAAGAGAAGATGAGAGAATAAGAAACAGGAAATAATTTGCGATGGACGGAATTCTTTCTGATAAAAATCCTTTTATCTGTGCGATCTGGAATCGACAATAGCTGCATCGTTACGGAAACTGCCTTGTTAGCTTGATTAGATGAATTATTGACGATAATCTAGAATTTGAATTAAGACTAGGAAGGGACAGAAAATATACAGGTAAGAGACAGTTGGTTTAAAGAAGGAAAGACTCAGAAATAGGGAGAGAAGGTTCAGCAAGAGAGAGTGAGAGAGAGAGAGAGAGAGAGGAGGGAAGAGATAAAGAAAGAAGTAAGAGGGAATATTCAGGTAAGTGACAAATGTTTTAAACAAGGAAAGACTCAGAAACAGGGAGAGAAAGTTCAGAGACAGATTAAGAGAGGGGGAAGAGAGACAAGGGGAAGAGAATAGTCAGGTAAGAGACAGATGGTTTAAAGAAAGAAAGATTCAGAAACAGAGAGAGAAAGTTCATTGAGAGAGAGAGAGACAGAGTGAGAGAGGAGGGAAGAGAGAGAGAGAAGGGAGAGAGAATATTAAGGTAAGATACAGAAGGAAAGACTCAGAAACAGGGAGAGAAAGTTTGGAAAAAGATACGGAGAGAGAGAGGTAACAGAGAATAGTCAGATTAGAGACATATTGAGGAAAAAACTCAAAGACAGGGAGAAAATGTTCACTGAGAGAATGAGAGAGTGGAGACGGCAAGAAAGATTGTGAAGGGAGAAAGAATGTTCAGGTAAGACACATATGGTTTGAAGAAGGACAAGTCTCAGAGGATCCGGAGACAGAGAGGGATAGAGAGAGGGGGAGAGAGACAGTAAGTCAAAATTGAGGGAAATCAAAGAAGGCTCAGAAAGAGACAGAGAGAAAGAGAGACAGATGTAAGAGAGAAGGGGAAGATGTAACCGGATAAAAAGATCCAGAGAAGGAGAGAGAAAGGATAAGCGAGGGTGTGTAAAAAGGCTCTCAGAAACATACAGACAGACAGAATGGAGTGAAAAAGAGAGAGAGAGGGAGAGGGAGAGAGAGATAGAAATGTACAGAGGAAGCAATCAGTAGAAATGATGTACTAACACCATCCTGGAGGGAGAAAGAATATTTAAGCAATTGATATATGGTTCTAAGAGAAAAGTCAGCGTGATAGAATGATAGAGAGAAGAAGAGCAAGAACAAGAAGAAGAACAAGAAGAAAAATAGGAAAAAGAAGGAGAAGAAGAAGAACAACAACAACAAAAACAAGAAAAAGAAAGAAAAAGTGCAAAGAAATAGGTTGCAAAGGAAAGGAAGTAAGAAGAAGAAGAAGAAGAAGAAGAAGAAGAAGAAGAAGAAGAAAGAGGGAAAGAAATATGATGAAGAATAAATGTCATTTTGAAAACAAATAAAAATGAAGAAAAGATGAATGTAGTTTGAAAGAAATCTGTTGCTTTTCAGAGAAAGTGTTTGAAAGGCAAAATGAATACAAATGCTTTTGGAAGTTCGTTTCACATCATTTGTTTGCCTTTACGAAATAAGGCGAAAAATGAAAAAAATAAATAAAAAAGAGTTCAAGATAATCCATTATACAGACAGAAAGAACTGTCTTCCTCCGTCTCCGGCAACCCAATCTCTTGAAATCACACCACCCCAACTTCTCAGCTCAACAGATGATCATCACCATTTCTTTTGGTTTGTGAAATGCTTGAGGTTTACCCTACATAAATTAATGGAAATAGCTTCTACGCTTTACGCCATCCCAGCATAAGGAGGCTTTCTAAAGGAACGCCCTACTTTCGGGTAGCAGCAGAAGCGGTTTCTTTTCAATGAGTGTCTTTTAAAGATGAGATGAATTATGCTAAAAGTGCGTATGTTTTTTGTTGTTTTTTTTTAAGAAAATAGATGATACCGTTGAAAATATACACAGAGGGAGGAAGAACAGAGTTCTTAGTGGAAGAAGAAGAAATATAAAATGAAAAAAGGTCGAGAAAAAGCCTAATGAATTTTATTAAAATAAAATCCAGTTCTATTTTGCTCCGTAAGTGTTTCTTATAATACTTCAAAACGTGATCCGGAAACAGACACGTCAATTTTTATGGAAGCCTCTTCGTTCATTCATTTTGTTTCCGCCTTTTATTTCTCTTGCTATTCCTTCCATCTAACTTTCCCCTTTATGTGATCTTTCCAATGAGTAATCCCCATTCAAAGTTCTCTTGGGGTGCTGCAGTTCTCTCGTATATTTTTGCCATAATTATGAGCTTCTCATCACAGTCCACGATCTTATCAAGAGACTTCAATTATTCTGACTGACACAATTTCTTTGACAATATCTAAAAGAGACGTGATCCGGAGAAAATCTCAGGCAATAGTCTCGTCATATTTTCCATCACGTATTATTGTACATTTTTTTCTATAAGATAGTGAAACAACTGATTTCGTGAAGCCCCTTCGAGATTTTGTGGAATTACAAGACATTTCATCTATCTCAGGAGATCCCTAATTGCATCGTGTCAAACTGAGCAGTACTTAGTAAATAAACTCTGAAGTAAAATATACTTGATATTTACCAAGTTTAGCTTTGACACAAAGCCAAAAATTGTAAAGCACCCAGTGAGGATCAATTCATTACAGTAGCAATGGTCAGCGTCACAAGCTTGTTAACCATAACCAACCTGGTTGTGAAACTTGGAATTTGATGAAATTGCTAATATATTCATGGTTTTCACAAAATCACTTTTGATTCACGGAATCACGAGGGATATCACAAAACCACTAGGGATTGCACAGAATAACAATTTTCTCAATTCTTCATGTAGCAGAGTGACGCCAACCTTGCAACTGTTAAATTTATATTTCTCCCTTGATTATGTATGCATAGCAACCTGTTCCACTGCTTTTGACAGCTGTTATTTTCAGCACTGCTGTGATCCTATAAATCACCCCCCTGGGGAACAAACTCCCTGGGGGTTGTTTGGTTCAGCTGCCGACCATCCAGCCATGAAACAAACTGCGCAGTTACATGTTCCCACGGGCAAGGGGCATGATCCCTAGTGTCCGCCATTCAAATCGTTCAAATTATGTTTTCAACAATCGTAACTTGAATAACCAAACAAACATTAATGCTGTATCAACCTTTTAATATTGCTCTACAAGTTAATCTCCACGAAAAAAAAAATTATGGATGTTTCCTCTGCGGAAACAAAAGCAGTGCGTTTCTATAAGGTATTTTGTAAGCTAAAATGGCGTAAAAGAAAGAAACAATCATCACTAATTGTACATGGGGGACGATTTGAGTATCTCATTACCATGATACATCATGTTCGGTTTTTAAGGGCAGTAGTGGTGGGTGATTCAGGTGATAGGTTCATTGAAGAAAGACGGAGAGGGTGTACACTACCAATATAAAGGTTTGCTGAAATTCAAAAGCTGATAGCAATTTTCGCTTTCGGCCTTTCTTTTGGAGAATTGGCGTAAAGCAAATATTCACAAAGCAAGGTTTAACTGTATTTGAATTCTATTAGATAAGCTCTCACTAAAGGAAGTAAAAGCATTCGTTACATTGGAATAATGTATTGTTTTAAACGATGGGAAATGAATATTTTCATCAACAATCTTGCCAGACTTGAATAGAATAATTTGTTTACGGCAGGATAATAAAAAGAAAAATCACGTTGTTCGTTATAGAAATAGTTCGCTGTAAAATATAGCATCAAATATTTATTCATACTGTCATACATTGCTTGAGAGTTTCCATCAAGCAACACTGTGATCAATCATAAGAAACTATGATAATGTCACAAATAATGAGGTACTGACAAGAATGAAATCTATGAGAATCGAAACAATCTTCGGAAACGTCAAATTTGATGGTTAGTGCGAGTTAATAAATGACAGATACAAGAATGTCGAAAAAGATCCTGTATTCTGAACTTAGAGGATATCAACACCCAATATATGCTCCTAAAAACGTATCCCTATCAGAGTCATGAAAATCCAACTTTGGGGAATAGTAGCTGAATATCAAAGACGAAAACATTTCTTTCTCGCTTTCTCGCAAATCAATTCTGAATTAAGATATTTCTCGAAGAGATATCTCGTCAGCAATTCCAGGAAAACAAAAAAAATTTCTCGTGAGCTATCACGTCAAATTTTTCTAAGACAAAAAAATTTCCTTTGAGATACCTCATCAGCCTCAAAAGAACAAAAAGATTTCTTGCAAGATTTCGTAGTGGGTAATACTGACCTGGCGAAGAGTTATTTCACGACACCTATTTGGCTATTCAAGAGATAAGCTTTCGACTATGAAATATGTTAAATTCTATTTTATGCAACAGCCAGTAGAAGCATAAATGTTTATTTGAAAGATTAATAATCTAGAATTCCGTATAAATTAACCTTGACTACAAAAATACATATTAATGAGAAATATACAATTACTCTCAGAACACATTATCAAACATATTTGCTTTTTCATTCGCTGGTTTTGATCACAACAAAACTATCGATATACCCTGCTCAAAAACACATAAGACATCCATATAAAATCATAAAATGTGAACCATGTAGGCGAATGTCCAATACTCTAACAACATAAGAGAATGTATCCTTGAAGTCAATTACTCGCAATCTTAAAAATCGATTCAGAAAATCGGGGAAAATGTGCTTTTCGTATTTTAAAACTTCAAAAGGCAAAAGGGAAGCCAGAAAAAAAATATCCAGCCAGATTTGTTTATATAAATTCAAGGGTTTAATACAACAAGATTGAAAGAAAACAACAGTAGATTTGGCTTACATTGAACAGAGCGAAAAGAACACATGCGCCTATACACATCTAAAGGGACAAAACGTATATATATATATATATATATATATAACCAATAAGATGTGTATCTGAGAGTGTCTGTCTGTGATTATTTTTTTTTTTCAAAATGGTAGGAACAGGAGGATAAGGACGCGCGAGGGTGTTTATTACTGGCCGAAATTGTTTGTGTGCTGCAAAGTTTGTTATTATCGTTGAGTCAGTCTCCCTGGAGAGAGGGATATAGAATAGACAGAGTTAGATTAGAAAATAAGTAGATGTACTCATAAATATATAAAACAGACACAGACAAGTATGCAGAATTGATAGCTAGATAAACTGCACTTGTTAGACACCCGACATAAACTGTCACATGGCCAACATCTTCTGACAGTATGCAGTGTTGGGGGTGATCAATTTAGAAATTAGAAAAGGGGGTGATCAACGACTAACTTTCTTCTCTCGCTTTTCATTGGACAGCAGTCAATGAAAAGTCTGAATTTTCAAAGAACAAGCGTGAAAACAGACTAGGAGCCGATTCAGCATAAACTTACATTGTGACTTGAACCTGCCACTAGAAACCTTCTTTTGTGTATTTCGAGAATTAAACCTCTTTTCTATACGAAACGATGAATAAATCTTCGAAATTCCAGCCATTTAACTCCAGAGATTCAGTCCGTACGTTCGATGCGTACATAAATAGCGAGTCGACTGAAAAAATTCATGCTGACACTTTCGGTTGACGGTTCATAATAGATACGACAAATCTCCATGAACTTCTAAAAAACAGAAATCAAACTAAGAATCACTCTATAATGTTATGCTCTCGTTAGAACAAACTCAACCTACGAGAACAAGAAAATGCCATTAATCTTAAAAAGAAGGGTATACAACCAATACATCACCGGATAGTCACCAATGGAGCTGAAATATGAAACCTAACAAAGAGACAGACCAACAAACTGAGAATCATACTCATGAAAAAACCATGCTCAACATCACAAGGAGTGATCACTAGACAACTGAAAATTTTAGGGAGATAACTGGAGCTAGAGATTAAGTATCCATCAAAAACTCTTATGACAATTGGCTGGTCAGGTGACAACCAACGGACTCCGCGAATAACAACGTGGATCCCCAAAAAACTCTGGCCAGCAAAACATTAGATGGCTAGACGAACTAGATAAGTTGTGAAAGTATTGGCTCTGCAACACCCATGACAGAGAGTTCTGATGAGTTTGGGGGGGGGGGCAAGTCCACGTCCATCAACAGGCGCTAAATGGCTGATTATGATGATGAATGTTAATGGGGTTGATTTTTATTCATCAACTTTTTATATATTAGATTCTGGTAAACTTAACCAAACCCACACAGGCATATACATATATATATATATATATATATATATATATATATATATATATATATATATATATAATGGAATGATAATTTACTTCACAAACACGTTTATGTTCCTGCCCTATTCGGGTGTCTTCAGGTGAATTTCATTATGCTGTATCACATCCCTTACCAGCGTCAACTGGAATTTGAACCTACTTTTCTGATTTCGTTTCTGACTCTCCCATATGAATTTATATTATCCGAATGACCACCATCATTATTAGCTATTATACGTCAATCAATGAACAAGGTCAATCATTTTTCCTTCCATGACGACCGCAACAGCACTAACCTCTGCTGTATCCCTCTATTTTTCTAGTCCATATATATATATATATATATATATATATATATATATATATATATTTGTATATTTGTATATATATATATATATATATATATATATATATATATATATATATATTTATATATATATATATTTTTATATATTTATTTATATATATATATATATATATATATATATATATATATATATAAAGAGAGAGGGGGGATGAGAGGCAATGACAGAAAGAGAAAAAATTAGAGAGACACACACACATACACATACAGAGACAAATGTAAATACGGACAGAATAAAATCTCCTTCTTTCCCCAGGACAGATTGATTAAAGGTTATCCATCAACTTGAGTGTGTCCATTTAAATGCTTTTTTATTTTGGCATTTTTTTCCAGCCGACGAATTAGTCTAAATATATTTTACGAACTTAAACCACTCCCCTTGAATTTAGCTAAAGAGGAAAGAAGATTTCTGAGACGTTCCAGTAAAAGAAGCTTTTATGTCTTAAAGACAATATTCCCATATTTTGCAAAAATTGAAATCCTTCCATATGAACATAAACCATACCACTATTTTTCTTTCAAATTGTTTCGTCTGGAAATAGCTGCCATGGTCAACTGATGAACAAGTATCAGTGACTCATTAATTAGTTGGTATTCAGGGAATGTCTCAGATGTGTGTCCTTGTGACAAACTAAACTAAACTTACAGAAGTCGTTTAAAGACTAACCCCATAGACCACTATAGAGCGTTCGAGTTCGTTTGTGCTCCTCGAGCTAAATCTCGTGCCATACTTATCTACACTTCCTATTATCATTTTACATATACCTATCTCTCTTTTTTCTTTCTCTCTCTCTCTCCTTCTCTCTCTCTCTCTCTCTCTCTCTATATATATATATATATATATATATATATATATATATATATATATATATATATATATAAGTATTAATCTATAGACTTTAAAGCTGTAAAGCTTTCCAGAATCCATGTACACATATGTGTGTGTATATGTGAGTATGTATGTATATATTCCTATATATCATAAAATTTGTTCGCTTTAATATATGTTTACTTATTATTGTATCATATATATATATGCATATATGATTATAAATTGCATTATATTACATTGACTCCTATTTGAAATGATCTCTTGTCATATCACGTGGCTTAGACAACATAAATAGGATAAACAATCACTGATTATTCGACCGTGTAATGACGGGAGATGATTTCAAATAAGAGTTTCAATATATTATACCGCAATTAATAATCATTCTGTTGAATCATATATCCATCTATCAATACATATATATATATATGTGTGTGTGTGTGTGTGTGTGTGTGTGTGTGCAGCAGTCAGTCTGTAGACTAATGATGAAAAAAAAAACATTTATTCTCCACAAAAAATATTCATTTTTCAACATAATCACCTTCTGTGTAATTGATCGAAATGTGAATATCAATTGCATGTATCGGAAATCACAATACTAAAATTTGAGACCAAAACTCAAGCCAAAACGCTGATTGATCCATTTTGATCATAAATGTGTGCATGTACATGCTTGTGTGTCACCTGCGTGCGTGTGTGCATGTGTGGTGAATATTGCTTGACGAAAAGATCCTCTTGCAATTAAGATAAAAACCTTCAAGAACAAGAGAATTCCGTTGGTCCTAAAAAGAATGGTATACAACTAATGTATCCTCTCGATAGTCACCAGCAGAGCTGGAATATCGAACGTAATCGAAAGACCAATTCTCAAACTGATAACCATAAAAAAATGCACATGATAGAACCATGCTCAACATCAGATGGAGATATCCCCAAAATTCATTGTGCATTATGGAGAAAACAAGAGTCAGGAATCAAGAATTCATCAGAAATATCAAAGAGGAATGGATTGGTCATGTTATGAGAATCTCAGGCAAGCGCTGGACATCACAACTCATAAAATGGATTGTGAGAGATCATATGCAAAACTGTGGCTGGCAAAAGTTAGAACGGCGTGTCGAACTAGACAAGTTCAAAAACCGTTGACTCAACGACGCCAATGATGAAGAGGTCTGGCAAATCTTGGATAAGATCCAATTCCAAAGACAGACGCTGGAAAGTTGGTTATGATGACGACACTGAGTTGAAATGTACCTGTAAAATCACTTACGTCGATTAATATTTCTATTTCATGAAGTATAATTACTCATCTCTCCATCACTGCAGACTAGTATGCACAGATAATTCCAATTTGGAAACCCGATTGCAAGAATCAAGTGCCATCGATAATCAATTAGATAGATTTCATCGCTTTTTCTTCCGCAAGCATCTCTTTACATATAGTTGAGCACATGTATGAAGGTTTTCCCCAGCAAAACTAAAGTAAAGCATTCCTATAAGAACCGTTCATAAACTGACATTGCATAAAAATGAAGGAGCGATTATCATTTATGAACTCCCCAGAAGCCTAACAATGGTGATTGGTGTATGTTAGGCTGAGTTGGTTTAAATTGGGTTATATAGGAGTGAGAGGAAGAGGCTACTCACTGTCTCTCTCAGCACACTTCTAAATAAACACTGAACACCATTTTCAAAAACTTGCAATTTTCTGCAACCCTAGATATCTATACATCTATTTATACAAGTGAACTATTTCAAGTATTACAGAAAACACCTTTTAAACAAACGTGGTACTACAAAGAATACATTTTTATAATTGATCAGCTTTCTCTCAAATCTGTCATTTTTCCCACCAAGGAATAGATTGGCAAATATGAATTTGTTATTGTTTGCTTCGTGAAATAAAATATATACTACTACATTCGTCGTATCGAAGAAATTTGATAGAAAATTTGTTTTTGTTTGAAAGGTCAACTGCTTTTGTGTACGTCATGGTTTTGTGAGTAAGACTCGTCATTTTTTTTTATCTGGTAAACTCGTTATGAAACGAAAACAGAGCCAATATAAAAAAATTGCAATAATCATCTTCAGTCAGAATAGAAATTAGAATGGAGTTTGACCCTGCAGCAACCAGACTTCTTCCCATTATTTATATTCCAATTAAAAAAAAAAATGTTTCCTCTTAAAACGAAAAATTAAGAACACACATCGGTTTCATGTTTTCATTGATCCACAGAACCACATCTGACTGATCAACACTGGAAAAATGACATCGTTTCTTTTTTGTTGTTCTTTTTTCATTCCTTTCTGAATGATTTGTACTTTCACTTTCATTTTTTACATTGATTTTCATAAAACATTTCCTGTGAATTATGTCTGCTTTTCTCTCTACCAATATCTTTCATACTCAATTTGCACAATACACCTTTAAATTTTTTTATAGCAATCCTTTACTCTTTCTGACAAAAAAAAAATTGCTCTATTGTGATCATACAAGTTTTGATGGTTACGCATCAACGCTTTACACGCAGGAGTTCACAACTATCAATGGTCTTCTGTCTGGTGATGAAAGGAGGAATATAAAACAATACGAGCAGTTGTTTGGTTAGACTCTACCCCGACTTCTATACTGACCGAAGATGATTTCTGCAACTTTTGTCTTATATATATATATATATCAGCAGGAAAACAGGGGTCAGGGAAATCATAGAATCCATTAGAAAACTCAAAATGGCAATGGGCTGGTTATATTGCAAGAATGGAAGACAACCGATGGACATCACGACTTGTAACATGGATCCCCAAAGACCACATGAGAAACTGTGGCCGGAAAAAACAAGATGGAGAGATGAAATAGACCAATTCAGAAAATACTGGCTCGGCAACATCCATGATAGATAAGTGTGGGGGATCCCGGAAAAGGTCTGTGTCCAATGACGGACGTTAAAAAATTATTATATATATATATATATATATATATATATATATATATATATATATAAACATTTTTGTGTAAGTGTATTTATTTATCAGGATGAAGGAAGCTCTCCCGTATCTGTTGATGAATTTCCGTTTACGTCTGAGACTTGTCAATTTAGCTCAATTAGTAAGACAGTTTCCTGACAATCAAGTCGTGAGTTTGAGTCAGCAGCGAATTATATATATATATATATATATATATATATATATATATATATATATATATATATATATATATATATATATATATATCGGTTTATAACATTTTGATAAGTTTTTTTCATCTTATGGTTGAGTAATAAAGTGAACTCTAATTTTAGAGTTCGACAAAAACTCTAGGAGTTAGATAAAATTTGTTTTTCAGTGGTTGTCAGCTCTCACTTTATTCAAACGTCGGACTGTGATTCAGTTGATCAGCGAACAGTCATTCTCCGTTATTCTCGACCTGGTTGTTTTTCATTCACTTCGCTTCTTTCTTTCTCTCTTTCTTCTGCCCTGTCCTTCTTTTAGTTTTTCTCTCTTTCTTCTTTTTCTTTTTTTTTTTCTGATACTCCGTTCGTTTTTTTCCTTTCTTTTTTCCTTCCACAAATCCCGTCTTTCTTTCTCTTTTCTTTCTTCCTTCCAGTATTCTCTTCATTCTTCCTCTCTTTCTTTTTATTATCTCTATCTTCCGGTACTCCATTCATCCTCTCTTTCTTTCTACCTTTCTTATCTCCTTCCTTTGATTGTTTCTTCTTCTCTCTTTCTTTCTTCCCCTTTCCTCTCATTTTACTTTAGAATCATTATATCTGTCCTTGTTGTTGTTGTTGTTGTGGTTGTGGTTCTTCTTCTTCTTCTTCTTCTTCTTCTTCTTCTTCTTCTTCTTTCTCTTCTTCTTCTTCTTCTTCTTACTGTATTGGTCTATTGTCACTTGTGCCTTCGTATCACGGCATGTGTTTTAACTCTTTTATCTCTCTAACCTCATCATCCAGTCCCAGCCTAACCTCTTTAGTCAAAGACAAATCTTTATCTGCATTACTGCCCTCACTCCGCACGACTAAATGTAGAAATAGCATTTCCTATCTTTACTTCATTGTTCGCTCTCCTTATTTCCTCGCTACATGTTTATCATTTCATATTGATACGTCATTTCAATATATTAACACTATATATACAGTATAATACATTATAGCATCATCTTCTCTCTACATATGTATTATTTCATACCAATATGTTATCTTATTATATTGATATTATGCGTATATTTCAATATATCGTATTATCATTTTCTGTATATACTTTTTCCATCTTGGAAGCGACATAACATTTAAGCAATCCTGATCTTTGACAAACGAAGAGGAGAGAAAAATGCTTTTTAGATGAGATTCCATTAGCTAAATGACGAGAGGTGAGGCTCTTTTGTCTGTAAATACTTTCTTTTGGTTATTATTTTTTATCTCTTCTTTATTTAATCATATTAGTGACTGTCAACCAAATCTGTCCCCCTCAAATGTCAAAATAGATTTCTCCAGTTTTCAAACGATTCTGGCTGGCTGACTGGCTATGAATATGTTGCAGGTATAAGCCGCGCCAATGGACCTACAAACTGTGAATTTAGACATTTTATCAAGTCTACAATTTCTGTTTTCGTTTTTTGACCTCCCTGCCAGAAAGTAGGTGGTTAGTGATAGGTTTTGTCTGTAAATATTTTTTGGTTGTTATCTAAAAAAAAAACAAAAAAAAACAGCAACTTCTTCATTTAGTCATATCAGGAACCCTTACACAAAAATGTCGCCATAACTGTCAAAATAGGTTCCTTCAGTTTTTAAGTGATTATGGCTGGTTGGTTGGCTTGCTATGTATGCATTGCACCAATGGAGCTAGAGGGCTGTAAATTTAGACAATTTTACAACTTAGTACGTCTAGATTTTTTCTTCTTTAGATGCTCCTCCCCAGAGGTATGATTTTTAGTGATGAGTTTGATCTACAGTTAAAGTCTATGCTGGATCAGTCCCTCATTTAGTATCCGTCAGAGTTCAAAGTTATATCTTTAAAATTCGGATTCTTTATTGATCACCGCTCAACAAAAGACAAAAGAAGTAACATTGATTGACCGCCCCATTTTCCTTTCTAGTTTTTCAATTGATCTCCCCATACACGGGATGCTTTCAGAAGACGTTTGTCACGTGACAATCTCCACTGGGTGACTACCCAGAGCTGTTTTATTGTGCTTTTTTTTATTTTGTAGAGACCATTTTTTCTTCTTTTTAATTCATTTTGTCATACTTCCTCGAATGTTTTTCACGCTCAAGTATATTTCTTAATCTGGAAATAGGCCACTAT
>OY735229.1:41837823-41902823 GCA_963457665.1 Thysanoteuthis rhombus
GTGTGTGTGTGTGTATATATATATATATATATATATATATATATATATATATATATGTGTGTGTGTGTGTGTGTGTGTGTGTTGCTTTCCTGCCTTGGATATCAACATACAGAAGCTTTGCTTCTTCCCTCAGATCGATCCAATTACTATCTATAGTTTTGAGAAAAGTCATCATTAATCGCAGAAGATCTCTGGTGGAGGAATCCTTCCTTTGTGGGTTTTTTTCAGACAGTGACATACAAGGGATATTTCCAGGGCTGCCATTTCCTATCCTAATGTGAAGACACTATTCTCTGTAACCTGTGTGAAACACTTGAATCCCTATTTTTCCATTGGAATTCTCGCCAATCAACTTCTTGCTGAGCAG
Source organism: Thysanoteuthis rhombus (assembly GCA_963457665.1). Classification (NCBI taxonomy): domain Eukaryota; kingdom Metazoa; phylum Mollusca; class Cephalopoda; order Oegopsida; family Thysanoteuthidae; genus Thysanoteuthis; species Thysanoteuthis major. Next base: position 41,838,191 of record OY735229.1, read on the forward strand.
AAAAAGAAGAAAAAAAAATCACGCCGAAATTCATACTGGTTTAACTAACACATCTTCCTATCATGTTGAATTATGCCGCTTCTCTCAATTTCTTCACTCTCCAGCGATATTTTCGCATCCATCCGTCTGATTCTCTGCAAGAAAAGATACTGAGAAGACTTTTATCTCCAGATAATGTCAGCCATTCTCTCTAAGAAAAATCCAAAACCAAACCCCCAAATATACATTGTGACTCAATAAGAGTATCTCAAGAGCTAAAAAGTAACGTTGGAAACTCCGTAATTTGTCAATACTCCAATTCTGAACACTACGGTTGTTGGCTCTGTCTACTTGAGATTAGTACTGGAGATTCATTAATATATTTACGACCACCTTCCGATTTTCAATTTGATGAGAGGTTCAGAGAGGGTTTGAATGAAAATATTTTGTACCCAGATGGGAAATCTTCTGTCTGTAAGTTGCAAATAGTCTGCTTATCTTGTTTAGTAGATTAGTCTTTTTTAATCTGTATTTCATTTTTATCTATTTTCATGAACAGTTTTTGTCTTATCTCATACCGGCACCACCTTCGAGTACGTTAATAACTTTATGTGCACAGACATATATCAATGGTTATTCATCTGTCTATTTATCAATGTCTTCTACTTTTTAAACCATGTAAAAACATATAAATAAATAATTGTTCACTGCAAAAGTTCCCAATACAATTAGCCTTATGTTATGGAAATCTTAGAAATGTCTCCGAAGTTTGCTCCGTTCTGTTTTGCTTGTGTGTGATTATCTTTTAATACAGCGTACAGTTTTGACATACTGTGTTAAGTGTTAGAATGGGATGAGGGCGTTTCAAGAAAGTATGTTAAAACGCAGTTCGCGATGTAACTCGGATTGGTGATGTGCCTCGAAATTTTTGTGTAGATCCGAGAGAGCTCTATCTAACTGAAAGTGTGTGGTGATATAGGTTTACAGAAAAGTGATTATTACACATTTTTAATGAAAATCATGACTGAATATAACATGCACATTCGACATTATAAGAAATATCAACCAAAATTGTCCCAAAAGGTATCAACATAGGGTTATTCATTTCCCAAGTTGGTCTGATTGGCTATCTGTCTTGGCGGATGGCTATGTATGCACGTATCATGCACAGTACAAACTAACAGAGCTAGGGGTCTAAAATATGAATATACACTCCATATTTTAGCCCTCTAGCTCTATTGGTGTGGTCTTTACATGATACGTACGTAAGTAGGCGGCCATCTATCTAGACACACATGTATTGAAAATGGTTCTTTTCAGAATTTCCCTCTCTCTAATAGGTCGTTAGAGGAAGCTCAATTTACAAGGTACATTCAAGGTAAATTGGCCCCTACTTTTTTCCTTGTTTGTTTTTTATTTTGGACTTTTTAGTGAGCCAGCAAAAGGCTAGAGATATAATTTTTATATTGATCACCTTTTTTTTATCGATCAACCTAAACATGTCATGTTTTAAGAAGAAGTTGGTCACGTAATCTATCAGATCTGTTTATCTTTCTGGATCAACCTGAGGAAAGAAGAGAAGAATCTACGTAATATTCATCGGATCTTAGAGTAATGTTTCAGTAGGTGCAAGCACGTGTTGGGTTCGTGGAGAATGAGATTTTGAACTGAGACGAAAAAACTAGCTGGAAGATCTCAGAGTCCCAAATTGATAAGAATCAAACATTTTACAGAGGGGAATGCTGACGTAAAGAGTGATATAACCACATTCAGTTGGCTTGATAAAAAGAAAAGATGTTTTTATTGAAAAATGAATCACATAAATAAAAGTATACAGTATATATTTCAATTAGAATTATATATATATATATATACAAATATATATAATATATATATATATATACACACACTCACATATATATATATATATATATATATATATATATATAGAGAGAGAGAGAGAGAGAGAGAGAGAGAGAGAAAGGGAGATATACATAGAGACAGGCAGATAGTTACACAGAGACAGAGATGTAAACACACGTAGACAGATGGATTAATATCTTAATAAATATGAACGGACCCATGTACGTAGATAAATAGATAGATATATGTGAATAGACCAAGCTAGATAGATGAACAGACGTATAGATAGGTGTGAATAGACCATAATAAAATGTAGATAGATTGATAAATAGATGGATAGATAGATAGACAAGATGGATGTGAACACACCAAGATGGATAGATAGATAGATAAATAGAGAGATATAGATTTTTTTGTTGCTTGGGAAATATCAAAATGGGCGGAAGTAAACTGAAATAATATTGATTGTGCAGAAAGTGAAAATTTGATTTTTTATGAAATCTAGTACACTTAGATTGATTAAAAAAATAATGTGTTAGTTTTTTTCAATTAATGATTTATATGCTGAGTCTATACGGAAGAAAACTTAATATGTAGAATATGTATTTTGAAATATAACACCTGCATAAACACATACAGCTATGCTCTTCCAACTTCGGAATAGAGCACACTAGTGGATGGGGAATGTATGCATGAATAAATATATCACTTAAATTCAACCTTACTGACCATCCAGTTCTGCGTTGGGCAGAGAGAAGATGCCAGCCAATGGCTATGAAGCGAAGGCTTCGATCCTACCTCATGGTACTGGATGAGATAATGGATTGTTTATAGCCTCACTAAAGAGTTTTAATACAACAAAACAACTGTCTGTTGATGGCACAATTACATATATATATATATATATATATATATATACGTCTCTGTGAGTTTAATTTTTAAATATGCATAACGCATATATATTATTGAAATATATTAAGATAATCATGGCTTTGTTCAACCAACGATGATTTGGAGGGTGGTTTCCATAAGCTTTCTCGGTCCACGCTGGACAGAGACGTTTTTCCCACAGTGACTGCCTCTTCTCTCCAGCTCAATTTAAACAGTTTACTTTTAAAAAAGGGGTTACCCGAAGAAACTCATTTTGGCATTTTTCCTCGTCGACAACTTCTTCTATCTGCTGGATGTAGTTAACTCCGTAAGAGATTAGGGTTCTTTTTAGAAGAGCACTCTTATGCTTTCTTTGATTTCCCAATTTCCCGCAGGCCTGAAACAGATTCTCTAAATAAAGAGTGTCCTTTGAAGCCGATATTTGTCCATGCTCTTGACGTGGTCAGTCAAGCACATCATCATCATCATCAGCAGCAGCAGCAGCATCCTTTTAAGGTCTGTCGTTAGACATAGACATTCCTAAAGATTCACCATTTATTATCATGTGCGTCGTAGAGCCAATACTTTCTGAATTAGTATACTTCGTCACTTTATCTCATACTTTGCCGTCAACATTTTTGCAAATGATCTCTGGGGATCGACATTGTGAGTGCCGATATCCAGCGGCTGTCTGACATTCTTGCAACATAACCAGCTAATTGTCATTTGAGTTCCTTTAATATCTTCGACTCCTGAGTACAGAATTCTCCTGATCATTTTTTTCATGAAGATAAATTCGACTACAAGAATATGATCTTAGCCCATGCTTTAAAATAAAACTGAAATATATATATATATACATTGAATACTTCCTTTGCATGGCCAGTAGTTAACTGGTGGTTTAAGGTGGTTGGCATAGATTTACAAAATCTGTATTAATACAAATCCTGTCTGAGTATAGCTAATACCAGCAAATAAAGGTTGCAACTGAAGAGTAGTATACCTTCACACGCATGAACACACACACACACACACATGCACACACAGACACACATACATATATAAATACATATATATATATAAGCTTATCAAAAATGATTACCTAGAAAATAGAAGCACCTCTATCAAAGAGACTAGAAAACTTGAAAACGATTTTCTACCTAAGCTCCGTCTAAATCTATACACTTATCTAGACGTTTTCATGTTTCTAGATTGTTTTGATTCAACTAAACTTGCAAAGATTGAAATTAGACTTTTACAAGAGCTTCCAAAATACACACACACATATATATATATATATATATATATATATATATATATATATATATATATATATATATATATATATATATTGGTTTTAATAGTGGAATGATATTATCCGACAAGATTTCTACTTCTCCGTTTTACTCATTTTTAAAACAAAAGCTTCAAATTTTATTTTTTCTATGAAGTCTTATAAATGGTATTTTTTCGAAATTTTCATGAGGGATCTTTACCTGAATTTTGATTTATTAGGTGTTCTTTCACTGCAGTTATTTACTTGAACTGAATACTTTCCGGCAGTGTGTAAACAGAGCAGGCAATAAGTATAAGTCTTACGTTGGATTTATACCCACATCTCAAATAGAGTGGACACGGTGCACACCTACCTTCCTTACCAATTGAGCTCAAAACACACCAAAGCTTATTCTTCATTGACGATCAACGCTGTTCGCTCAGTCAAAGGATAATCAGTCGGACCAAAAAATGCAATAAACACTAGCTAATGAATTAAAATGAAGATGAAAGTACTTTTTTCTAAAAAAAAAAGTTATTATTATTCAATAAAGCAATAAGTCAAATTCTGTTGTGTCCCAGACAAAAATATGGAAAACATTCTTTGCATGCATATCTAATAATATACCGAACTATCATTCTTATTGCTTGCTGACGTTTGATGAATTGATCGAATAACCCCTTGAGTACTTGCATGTGGACAGAATCATCGCAGGTGTCTAGTGAAGATAACAGACTGCCTTCACTACTTTCTTACAGAAGATAACGTTGTGAACCTTCTATTTTCCATTGCTTTCGGCTAGTCGTTCGCTCGTAATCGGGTTGTCTTAATCATTTACCAGTTTCTTTCATTTTTTGTACGTTTCTGTTCGATCTTTGCAACAGTACAGCCTACATTCCCTGTATAACGATGACGGATCTCATTTCGAAGCATCCATATTAGAGACCGTCAACAAAAACTGACAACATCGACTAAAATCATTATGGATTTCTTCAGTTTTTGAATCGATCTACCTGACTAGCTAGCTGACATCCAGGCAGACCAGCTGACTATCAATCTATCACGTGTACAGGCTGCACCGAGCTAGAGGTTTGAAAATGTAATCATTTACTTCTTATTATGCCAGAAAAATACTTTTTATAGGGTCCCCCCATTGAACTAGGTTTTTGCACTAAATTGGTCCTTTAGCTTGTGTCTAAAGGCATTATTCGCATTTGAAAATTCAAATTTTTCAAATTTTTTTAGTTGATCACCCCCAACTCAACATGCTGTTAGAAGCTGTTGGACACGGAATGGTTTCTATAAAGTGACAAATCGGACCCGTTCAACGTATTTCTCAAAAGGCTGAGCTACAGTAACCTTTTATGCTTTTTTACCTTTGAAAGAATTATCAAAACCTGTACAGTAAATTGTACCACAGGGTTTTTTTTTTCTGCAAGCCGGTGTTCTCATATTAGACATTTCTAGTTTGTTCTTATCTCCATAATGGCAATTTTCTTAGAAAGTGAAGATCCTAATTGGGCTTCATAATTTTAGAGTCGTTGAATATTTGCATACATTACATGAGTCATAAAAGGGAATTTATATCCTATATGACTGCTCACAATAAACACACAAGAGATACTGATTAACTGAACCTGACAGATCTGTTGATGAGTCAACGATCAGCGCCAACAAGTTGCTTATGATCGTTTACTTTGGCCCAATTAAGCAGCTTGGTGGTCCAAATAAGCGTTTTCCTGTACTTAGAAACGCATTAACTTGTTAGATACAAATTTGATTCTCGTGAAATTCATGTTTCTAACATTTTAGCCTTTAAAATTGACTTGAGATGAATTGATATGTTTGCCGTTGAAGTTTTTAAGTTTCCAGATGAGTCAATGTCGATAGTTCTTCATCGTGAATAACTGATTCAGGTTTTGGTCGAGGTTTGTAAATGGTATCCATATTCCAGGACTCAACTTATTCAACCAACGCTGTGTAACTTGCACTGTAGTAGAGTTCACTGCAAGGACACCATAAACGTACAGTTGGAGAAGCATAATGTCCCAATTTGAAATCGCACTTGAAAACTTCTAGATACCATTGCTGTTTAAGGGTCCGAAATCCTCCAATAATGGCGAATTATATCTCTATTCAGATCGATTTTGCACAAAATCCAATTACATTAGTAAATAATTCACTTTAGCATTATACTTTACGTAAAAAAAACACGACCTTCCATGTGTAACAACTTTATACATCAATAACCCATTAGAATAATATTTTTCACGATATATACATATATATATATGTGTGTGTGTGTGTGTGTGCAGACGATTTATGTGATAGTTGGTTTATGTGAGTGTGTGCGTGTCAAAGTCATTGTATGTGAGTGTTCATGTGTATATATATGTATGTGTGTGTGTGTGTGTGTGTATGAGTGCGGACGGTTTATGTGAGAGTGGGTTTTGTGAGTGTGGGTTTATGTGAGTGTGTGCGTGTCAAAGTCATTGTGTGTGAGTGTTCAAGTGCTTGAGTGCCTGTGTGTGTACAATGACTTTCACAACCACACACACACATATATATATATATATATATATATATATATATATATATATATATATATATATATACATATATATATATATATACATATATATATATATGATTTAATAACAAAAGGCAAGCCTATCATTTATGCACATCAATTACTGTTGCTGCCACCTCACCTCCAATTCGAACCTATTTCCTTTGTGTTTAAAACAGCGCGCCAATATGTCATCCTCAAGCGATTTCAATTCAGATGTTTCAATTACGTGAAGGTTACCGATCGATATATTGATCACCTCCCTTTGATCGTTGTTATACCTTGCATTTCACCTGCTTGGCATTCTGTCATCCCCCACCCATCCCCACCGTCATGCCCCCCCCCCTGCCAACCACCTACCATCAGTTAATTGGCTTCTTTTGTTCGACAAATGCATCACTTACTCATTTTAATAGGTTGAGCAGATACAACCACAATGATGACGAGAAGTGACTTCACTCAAGATACATGAAGGAGTTATCTCCCTGGAATTGTGCAAGAAAAAACTTATGAACAATGAATTTAGAGATGTCGCTTTCATTCAAATTTCGTTAATAATTATTTAGATCGTACGTTCAAAGTGGTATAAATAATAGTCTAAGCAGAAATAAGCAATGTAAATCTGGTTATAGTTCTGGTAAGATAAAATCTATGCATGATGAAGAGGTCCTCTTTTTAGTGTCATCTCCTTGTCGGATATAGGGCCGCATTGCTACAGTAGAAATCGAACCTTCCACGGATAAGGTAGCCGCTTCAATGTAACGTTGCTCTTACAGTTGTGTTAAACTGCCACCAGTAATGCAAATACTCAAATAAGTGTTTTCATTCGAAATTCTGATCTTGTTTATTCTCGGTCTCTATCTGCTCTTTTCGTTTCTTTCAGCGCAAAAGTTGTGTTTTGAGAAATATATTCCGTACGGCAGCTCCTTTTTCTCTAATAGTTCAATCTATTATTGTTGTCGTGTAATGACGGGATATCATTTTAGATGTGAATTTTTGTATTATATAACGCAATTCATAATCATATATACATAATTATTTTACTGATGGGTCCCAAGGCCTGTATCACGGCTCTATGGTGGACGCATAGGTTTATATTCGAAAAAATAACCGTTATTTACTTATATTATCAGTGTAATGAGTATACTATATCTAAGATTATGAAAAATATTGTGCAACTTACCGATAAAAACAACACTTTATTAAATATATATAATTCTTGTACCATTTTGAACCGACTATAAGAAAAAACATAGGAAAACAAGAAAAAATTTCCGAAAATTGCAGAACATACAAAAGATCTCTGTGCTTTTTAATAACGCGTTTGCAGATGAAGGAATGATTCTTGAATACACTATATATATATATATATATATATATATATATATATATATATATATATATATATAATTATTGTGTCATCCACAGACAGCTGTTTCGTTGTATTACAAATAAAAGTGTGGCTATAGACTATCCAGTACTACGAGGTAGGGTTGAAACCTTAGCTTCAAGCCCAGAGGCTGGTATCCTGCTCCACGGAACTATACAGTCAGTAAGGTTGAATTTAAGTGATACATTTATTTATGCATATATTAACATATATTCCCCATCCACTAGAGTGCTCCATTCCATGTTGGAAGAGCATTGCATAAGCTTACAATGAACGAGTTACCTTACTTAAAGCGAGCTCAATCCTGAATAAGAGAGCGTAGTATATATATATATATATATATATATATATATATATATATATATATATATATATATATATATATATATATATATATATATATATATATATATATATATATACCAGAGGCCATAAGGCATTTGATAACAATATTCTGTCTTGTTTCCTTGGAGATTGAGCAGCTTCTTAACATTTCCTGACTCGATAAGTTCACAACTTGGAGATTATTGATAGTCTAAAATGTATCAATTTCATTTGAGATTTCATCAAGAAATTACTGAACCCGTTTCAACTGAAAAGTCCATTCTCTCAGATGAATGCTAGTAGACACCATAATCTGTAAAACATAAATGTTATCCTTCTTTAATTATGTTTTACAGTCGTATAAACAAAGAAACAAACTATGAATAGCCGAATAGTTATTCTGTTGTTACTTATGGACATTACTCTAGTGTAGTGTAAAAATGGGGAGTACAAAGATGACCTCAGCTTAGAACAGATCTAATCAATGCTCCACGGCGAGCTCCTACAAGAATAGTGTTTGTTTTTGTTTGTATTTTTTTATATCGATCTTCATAGTTCTACACAAAGCTATCATAGTGTGGCTAAAGCGTGAAAGGAAGGCAGTTAATTGCAAAACATGTTAACGACATGTTCCTCAACGAATGGTGTATTTTCTTTTGGTTTGTTTACCTGAACTATGTTGCAAATTTAAATCTCTGGGGAAAAAATTTTTTGAGGTTTTTTTTAAATTTCATTTTTTGGAATTTTTGCATGATTTTCCGATTCGTGAAATTGGAGAAAAAAAAAAACAAACTCAAAATACATTTAAATTAACAACATTGTATCTGGATACTCTCACTAGACCGAATGACCTGGAATACGCCAGCCGGGTAGAAGATATGGATGTCTTTTGTCTTAGAGATTCAGATGCGATATTCCTGCGAGAATTTTTTGCCAGTGGCGCTAAATTTTCCTGCACATCATTATTTTTTTCTCTTGGATCCAGTTTCCTTATTATACTCTCGAGTTGCAACCATCGGTGAAAATATTTTAGCTACAGACACTGCATTGCCCAAAGCAGGCTTTTTTGAAATATAAATCCCTTTTATGTACAGAGAAAAAATACAATCTGTTCGTTAACCTTGCCCCAGGCTTGTGAGTGGATCAATTTAAAGTTTTTCGTTTGAAATTACCGGAAGAGAACGAAATGCAGTTGATACCAGTGGAAGGCCAGTGAGTACAGGCGCCGAAAAATTTCATTAAAGAAAAATAACATCATTTTTTGTCAAAAACATATCCAGATTCAAGAGCTTATCAAGTACCAATGACCGTCACTAACTGACTGGCTGACAGGCGGACATACCGGAACACTACCACAGCCTCTCCTTTTTCTCAACTCTGTTTATACATGTCTGAAAGTGCAAGGGAGAGGTCTCATGTTAAGTGCATTTTTGAGTGTTATCTGACAGATTACTCCCAAGCTCGTATATTGACAGACTGGTCTCATTTGACAGGTTTCCAAGATGGCAATCCATAAGATCGAACCAGTGCATCTATGGTCTGACTTTCAGGCTTGTTAATTAAATTTTCATCGGCAGTTCATCATATTTTGGCACTTTCCCTTATGTAATTATATTATCGAATTTTTGCCGATTTTACAAAAAAAAAATGTTTAAAATTTAGGTATAGCTGCCAAAAGCTTTCTGGTGAACTTTTTACTGTTGTATTATTAATATAGCAAGATGCATTTTAGTTCGTCGTTTTTGGGTTTGTTTTGTTTTGTTTTGATTTATTTTTGTCCGCTCAAGACAGTAATGATGATACTGAAGTTCACGGCGCCATTTTTTCCACATTTTTCAGGAGATATCAGGTGTGTCCCTAAGGCTTACTGCTTCTAGCCTTGCATGTCTGGCATTTGAAAACCATTCACTATGAAGTGATAAGTTTCTTAGGTGAAAAGCATGATTGAATATAAAATGTGCATTTGACACTGTTTACGTTTCATGTTCAACCAGGAATGGTGTGACTGAACCTTGACAATTAATCACACAAGCTTATTCACTAGTTGCAAGCAAGTGTCGGAATGATTTGTGAAGTTTATAGAAAGAGATATTCAAGCTCGGAGAAAAAAGAACGCCATGAAAGATCCCTTAACATGTTCATTGTTGAATAAAACGAACTTTTGAGGGAAGTCGAAAAACTAACGACCAGTCAACTTGTAGGAAATTAGACTTGAATTAGCTACCTGTAGTTCTCCTTTCTTTATAACTTTTTTATTGGCAAACTTCAAGCACTTCTGAGTTTTGACTTTGATTTCAAATATTCAGAATTTTTTCTGCTTCCATTAGTTCTGCAAAAGTTCGACGTCAGCAGCCACAGTTATTCATGTATAATATCTATCTCCATTATCTCCTTTGCATGATAAAGAAAAAAAAAGGTTTTAACGTACCTATTCCAAACAATTACCAACAGTTTTCAAGGGAAGATATTCAATAGCGAGAGTACTGGACGTATCACGAGGATCTAAAACACTAAAAAAAACTTGTGCCTCGAGCGCCTTGAGCATCTCAACTTAAACTCAATCAACTAGAGAGGATCTCTCATCGGTGTTTGATGTAATTCAAAGAGAATTCTTTATTACAAAATTATAAACCTTGACAAGCTGTTACTTCCTGACGTTATCGTTAGGAATCGGTTCGTTAGAATAACGCTATCAGTGTTGCTAACTGGAAAAATCGTTTCGAGCTAAATCAACCTCGAAACAGCATCAACAAATGCAAAAACACACTGGAAAATATCCAGCAATTTTATAGCGACTTAATAGCTAAAGTAAATACGTTATTGTAAATTGGTAGGGAATAGGTGAACATTGGCGAAAGTTGCTGGGAAATAGCGCTATCAATGGGCTAAAAATGACCGTAAGAGTCGAATTTTCGTTTTACAAAAAAAGAGAATCGTGTCGGTTCAGCGCAAAAAGCTCTAAATTGGTAGCACTGAACAAACAGTTTATCATATAATCTTTGGGGATCCATGTTGTGAGTCATGATGTCCTGCAGTTGTCTGACGTTCTTGCGACATGACCAGCCCCTTTCCATTTGTTCTTTTTTATGGTTCTCATAATATCTCTGACTCCTGTATTTTTCTAATACACTGTGCTGTCAAGCGTTGTTCAGATTCTCTCTTGTGCACGTTGCATGATTCTTAGTTTGTCGGCTATCCTTTGCTTAGGTTCTATGTTCCAGCTCCATTTGTGACTACCAGGGGGATGCATTGGTTGTATAGCTTTTTTTGTGACAAATTAGATGTTCTTGGTTTTGAAGGTTGATTTTGTTCAAACCAAAGTTTGCTTACCTAGATTGATTCTTCATGTTGCAAATCCGATGCAGCCAAATAGTATTATGATAGAATGGGAAGAGAAGTTTTTTCCTAAGTGGCATATTCTCCTAACTTGATACCTTAAATATAACTTGTTTTTCTTCATACAACTTTTCTAGTGAGCACAGATCAGGTCTGGTTGGTTACTCAATAGAAACCGTCATACAAGTAACATCTCTTGGCAGCATACTGTGTTGGGGGTGGTCAATTAAATCCTCTCTCTTTTGGAACAGTGATCACTAAAAAGTCTTAATTTTCTTGGAAAAAAACGGGAGGACACAAATTAAGGGCTCAATTTAGCATGAACCCACCTTTCAATCCTACTAAAGAAACAACTAGGAGGGGGTGGGTAAAAATAGCAAAAAAATGTTGTCTTTTTTATAACTTTAATAATAATAATCGTATGTTTGAATTTTCAGACATCTAGTTATATAGTTGTGTCCTGTACGGCTAATACATACGTAGCCAGACTAGCTCAAACACTGACGGAAACCTGTGATGACAGTTTCGATGGTAGTTTTGGTTGACGGTTTCTAATATTCCTCGAGGAGTCAAAATAGGATTCGTTCGACGATAACGAAGTAGAGATTTTGTTTCTGAAAGGCAACGTAATCTTTTAAATGATAGCAAAATTATTTCTATGACGGAATTAAGATGTTTTGAACGAAGAAAGAGTTTGTCAAAATAATTCATTGGAAATATTTGGCTTCAACACAATGGAGTCCCAGCTGTGTTTTTCTCAAGTTTTAGATGACATGAATAAAAACCCTGACTGTGTGTGTGTGTGTGTGTGTGTGTGTGTATGTGTGTGTGTGTGTGTGTGTGTATGTGTGTGTGTGTGTGTATGTGTGTGTGTGTGTTTATGAGCGAGTGTATACGTATATGTGTGTTTTTGTGTGGTTGTATGAGTGAGTGTGTATGTAGGAGTGAATATATCTGCGCTTGTGCGTATGTGAGTGTTGATATGTGTATATACAAATATGTGTGAGTGTGTGTGATTGTGTATGCTCTTGCGTCTCTTTGGGTTCGTGTGTATATGTGAGTGAAAGAATGAGTGTTTATGTGTTTCTAAGTGTGTGTGTGGTGAGTATGTGTTCAAGAAAGTATATACTTATGCATGTGTTTGTGTGTGGGTGTATGTGAGTGAATGTGTATGTATGTGCTTATGCATCTGTGAATGTATATGTGAGTGTGTGGCTGTGAATGTACGCGCGTCTCATTGTGTCCGTGTGTTTGTGTGTGTAAGAGAATGAGTGTATATGTTTCTGGGTGAGTGTGTGCGTGAGAGAGAGTGTATACCTATGTGTGTGTGTGTTTGTATGTGTGTGTAAGAGTCAGTGTGTATGTGTGAGTGAATGTGTGTGTGTGTGAGTGTATAAGTGAGTATGTATGCAGATGTTTCTGCTTGGGACCATATGTCCGTGTGTGTATGTGTCTGTGTGTATGTGTGCGCGCGTGTCTCCAAAAAGGGGGTAAATAATATGAAATGTTACGCCTTGCCATAACTCGGACGTTACAAATTGAATGACGACCTCTGTTATGGTTAAGGACGAGGTTTACAATTAAACAAAGCTCAAATTTCAGAAACTCTATACAAATCTTTTATTCGCCCAAGTTAAATGTCAAATCAAGTGTTAAGGACTCGACAACCGTACGAACGTTTTGATTTACTCTTGAGAATAATTCTTCAGCAAACAAGAAAGTACACACGTAAGTTCGAAAAAAAATATTGAAGAAGTCCTGCGATCAACGATTCATTCCTCTCAGGTATACTCGTAAAAAGCGGGAATATTAACAAGTACGGCTGTTGCAGGTTCAAACTCGGCACCTATTACTATTGCAATAGAAGGCTGATTACTGGAACTTTTGAATTGTATTTATGATAGATTAAAATATCATGAAATAAATTTTCGTAGATATCTTGGACTTGTGCGTTTAGCTCTATCGAAGAACAGATCCACAAATAGATTACTTGGTTGTGGTTTTTTAATCACTGAAGGTAAATGTTCATTTTTATAGAGAGATTTGCTTTACAGTGACGGGACAGATAAACAATGAAGGGTTTCATCAGCAGCAGATTTGTCGTATCCGTCTTTAGACATAGACTTCCCCCCGAGACTTTTTCTATCGTGGGCGTCACAGCGCCAGTACTTTTCGAATTCATCTAGTTTTTCACACCGTTTTATATTCTGCCGGTTACAGTTTCGTATATCATCTTTGCTGATACCCGTTATGAGTAATGATGTTATTCTTGCTATATGAACAGCCCATTACCATTTGAGTCTTCTAATGGATCTTATATCTCGGACTTCTGTTTTCCCTCTAATATACCGTGCTGTCTTGAGATCTAGCCATTTGATGTTGAGCATGATTTTTTTCTATGCACGTTGCATGGTTCTCCGTCAACCTTTGGGTTAGGTGCCATGTTTCAGCAATAAAATGTTCACTTTCCTAAATTAGATGAAGATTGTTCTTGTTCTTGTTCTTGTTCTTGTTACGGTGGAAAAACAAAGTCAGTTTCAGCCTCCGACTTGGACTTGAGTGCAACCAAAGCCGACCACCTTTATCTTGAATTGATTTATACATCCATATAAACATAGAATTCCCCTGAGAGAAGAAAGGCATATCCTCTGACTGTTTAGCGGAACCAAGCCCCAGGGTATCCACTGCAACTATTTGTTGCTGTATTGTTTTTTTTATTTTTATTTTTTTCTTATCCCTTCCCGATTTCATTTTTTTCAGTTGTTTGTAGTGTAGCCTCTTCAAAAAAAGGGGGATATTTGCTTCCTACAGTTCTGTAAGTTTTGAAAAATTCAGTAAATGAATAATAAATACATTTGCGAATCCCTCTTGGTTGGAACATGTATTTCTATGTAATTTGCATCACCTGATTTTAATGACGTACACAAAATTCATCAGCATTACTGACACTCCTCCGTTAAATGTTCTTCTCTGTTTATCCAAGACTGCTGTTATATGAACCAGTTAAAATTTGTTTGCTTCTTTCCTATTTAAAACACTGTCGTTTAAAGAAATATTTTCTCCAAAATCTAATTATTTGAACCGTTTCCAAATCAACACTGTTGAAATTTAAAAACAAAAAAAAGGTTCCGTGTTTTTATAGTTTTTTCTTTAATCTGCAACATTTTAGTAATTTTTTAAGCTCTTAGGCTAAAATTGCTAAATTTATATCAACGCATGTAAGTGTCAACAAACGTGAAACACTGTACGAATATCTTTCTTTTTTGAATTTTTCCTCCTCCAACAAGAAAGGTCTTTTTTTAATGTTATCATCTTGTGTGAGTTAGAATTACGCTGAAATGAAGGTAAGAATATTGTCTAAACCGAGATATCATTAAGTTTTCACTAGACAACCTGACACCTACTGTCACTTTAAACGATTAGACCCGGTTGTGCGAGGGTTAACAGAAATGAATCCCAGGGAATATTATCTAAGTTTCTGACTGATTATGAAGTTTTATAGAAAATTTACTGAGTAAAAGACTGGGAACAGTGGGTAGTTTTTCTGTTGTTTTTTTTTTCAATAAAGTGTTGCTTAATATTGCACATGGGCTTTAAGCTTCTTTTTCTTCTTCTTCTTCTTCTTCTTCTTCTTCTTCTTCTTCTTCTTCTTCTCCTTCTTATTATTATTATTATTATTATTATTATTATTATTATTATTATTATTATTATTATTATTATTATTATTATTATTATTATTATTATCATCATCATTATTATTATTACTATTATTATTATCATCATTATTATTATTATTATGATCATCATCATTATTATTATTATTATCATCATTATTATTATTATTATTATTATTATTATTATTATTGTAGTGGTGGTGGTGGTGGTGGTGGTGGTGGTGGTGGTGGAACATGAAATCAGGGTAGTACCAGTAATAGTAGGTGCACCTTGGAGTGCACCAAAGACACTGAAAACGAGACTGGAGAAACTGGGGATATAAGGAAGGTTTGAGACTATACAGATCACAGCGCTACTGGGGGTTGCACGAATACTGGGGAGATTTCTAGACATATGAGATCTACGACCTCAAGCACAGTTAACAATGCTCTAACAGCCAAGACAAAGATATGGGGGAGAGAGTAAAAAACACTACATGATTAGCGTGGACGATATGAAAGAAGGGCTGGAGACCTGTGGAGAACTAAAGAGACTTACTGTCACTCAGCCTTCAGCGCTAACCACCGGGCAACTGTTGTAAAGCCGTTATCCTTAACACTACTGTGCGCTGTGAGAGTGTGGAGAGGAGAGTTCGGGGCTTGGGGATACTTGCTGTCACTCACTTTCGAGCGATGAACAGTTCAGTGTTGACCACTCCAGAGGAAATGCTGTTCCACTTATCAATAATTTGTTTCGTGAAAAATTCTCTCTCCCAGGTCTTATTCCACAATGACTTTTGCTAATCTTGAAGGTATGGTCACGAGTTGTCGGAGTAATTAACTTGTAGAATCCATATCGATATGATTTTGCAAATACTTGATAGACAAAAATCATATTGCCCTGTGTTCCTCTATATTTAAAGGATGGAAGCCGTTGAAACTTCAGTCTTCCTTCGTACGTACTTTTTCTTTGTCAGTGTTTGAGTTTTGGAAGTAGTATTGCTGCTCGCGTTCGATGGATTTAGCTTGTCCAACGAGATAAAGTTGCCGAATCGGTTCGGCGTTTTCTAAGATTGGTTGCACTAGAGGTTTATAGAGAAAGCTGAAAATGTACTTGTCTATGTATTTGATGGATTTCTTGTATCTGCTCGTCCCTTATAGTCGCCCACGTGAATAATGAACGAGCTTATTACTGCTCAATTTCTGTGATCTGGCATGAACCTTTACTTTCAAAGTGATTTTGTCCGCAATGGGAAAATAACGGAAGAAATTTTGTAATCAGCTAATCTATTAAATGAGAGAGCTTACCTTGAAAATCAGCGTTCAAAATTCTGTTATTTGCTGAGATTCGAAGACAACATTTGAATTATAAAGAGAAATCAGCTGATTCGTTCAGCGAAAATTTGGTTATAAAAATCAATTTGCATGAATAATTAACGCGTGCTGTAATCTCTAGAGAAGAAAAACGAGTAAAATATTCTTTTAAAATTGAAGAGGATCATTACCAACTGAACAAAACAGTTGATGTTTGGCTCATAATCTTGACAGACGGCCCAAACATTTTCGGGTTGCTATACCGATGCGCTTAGTATGGAGGAATAGCTATGTCCAAATTCTACTCACTATCCCACTTCCCACCTTGCAGAAAGTTTCCTAGAGACAGAGGTACCCAGTATATTGAAAAATCGGCATTGCTGTAAGGGGTGTCTCACCAGCTGCTATTCCTTAACGATCACCCATCTTGGTACTGACAAGGTTCGAGGTTGCTTAATTTCGGTTAATGTACGAGAACTGGTGTATCCGACGCTAGTGGGCCATAACCGTAGATTGCAAAAAATAAGAAAAAAGTACCTGTGTTAATATAGTTGTTGGCGCTCTAGTTTTCCGACCCTTTATCTGTGAATAACACCACTAGGTGCGATAGATGTCCATTGTGACCGTCTTTATATAAGATTAGTATTTTAAAAAAATCAGTTAAAAGAAATCTTCGAAGATACTGGCGATTAAACAGAGAACGTCCCCAGAGATCAAGTTTCTGGAAGTTTCAAACAGCAAACACTTTTTCAATTCAGAATCAGGAAAAAAAAACAACAACATTAGATCAATAATTTTCTCCACTTTTAAATAAAAGAACGAAGAAGAATCGGAGAAATGCACACAAAACAGCGATTCAAAAATCTTTTTTTCTTTTTTCTTGAAAGTTGTTCCCTACTGATAACAAAATTTCTTTTCAGCATCTATCAGGTGGCACCGTCTGTACGAATACCCTACATAGGGGAAGTAGCAGATTCTGAATCGAAGCAATTTAGATTCATAGCAAGGATATGCAATCTCCTGATTTTACACATTTATAGACGGACCAGCCAGACCTGTCTGGCCAGACTAAAACTTCAATCTTAAAATGATTATGGTTGTCTGTACACGACCTCTATTCATAGATATAGTGCGTTTCTCGTTTTGTCAGTTGGAACATCCAACATTTAGTGCTATATATAGACATGCTTAGCGCTATTTTTCAAGTAATTTAGCCACTTATTGCCATTGCAGGCATTTTTAGCTATTGAGAATAGCCATTAAGATTCTGACAATGTTTTTAACGTTTTTTTGAGGTCGATTTATCCCGAACATTTTTTTTTTAGTCGGAACAGTGTCTCTCAGTAGTCGAAATGGGGAATAATATACGAGATTATCGGGTAAGGTAACTCTTAAAAGGTAATTTTGATCTCCCATTGGGTCGAGAGGCCTCATTTATAACTTCAGCAGTAACTACGTGAAAAATATAGCTGTTATTTGCGCCCTCACGTAGGCCTTGCTTTCAGCTTCCTTGCTTGGTTTTCCAAGTATAGTTACCAATAAAGATGCGATTTTTTTTCAATCTTTTCATCGTTGAGGTCATTTTCAAATTCGAAAAGTGTAAAAAAAGAATGTCTAATTGGTAGCACTCGACTTTAAACAAACTTGTTCAAAATCTAAATATTGTCATCACTGGACTCACCGATTCGATAAAACATAAAGGAAAATGATCTAAATTTGCAACCCTGGTTCTATATATCACATCAGTACTTCCTCTTCCTAAATAAATGAATTGGATTTAGAGGCAACAATCACCCAAAGAGGCATAACTCACTCAGCCCTGCGTGATTTCACCAATAGCTGAATGTGGCGGATCCTGGGGAAGGTCTATGTCCAACGACAGATGTAAAAACCGATGATGATGATTACAAACTGTCCCAGCCAGAGTTTGAACTCTGCATCTCATCACTCGTTGTATCTGTTTGCACGTTAAACCAACTATAATATTGGCCTACTTTGTATATGTGCTTTATATATTATGTATCTATCAGACAGGTCTGATTAATCACTCAATAAAAACTGTCATATGACCGACGTGTTCTGGCAGCATGTAATGTTAGGAGTGATCAATTGAAAATATCTTCTTTTTTTTAAAAATTGATCCGTGATTAAGTTAGTTCTCTCACCTTTTGTTGGGTAGTGATGACTGAATAAAAAAAACTCCCCAGTTTTCAAAAGATGAAGAAGTGCGAACAACACAATCGAGTACAAACTAGTGGACTAAACTTGCGTAAATTTACATTGTAAAAGTGATCATCCCAACTACAAATCTATTCGGAAGAGGGGGAATTTATAAAGAAACATGTTGCTTTTTTTTACAAGATAAAGCGTAATAAAAAGGCCCTCTACCTTCATTGGTAGGCCTTGCATGCACGAAACACTGACAGGAAACCAGCCAGCCAGACTTAGTTAGAAACTGAGGAAACCTTTGTGGATATTGATATTTTTCGTTGACAGTTTTTAATATGCACGTAAACATTTAAAAGGCGGCAGCCGAAGATAACGTTTCCCCGTTACATAATATAGTTGTCCAAATGGATATAAATTTACAAATATCTCTCACCATCGAACCACACAAGAGACGTCTTAGCGCTGCAAATGTCCAAGGGGAAATTATCTGTTCATGGCGTTATAGGGCCTCCATACATGTTAAATTAATACTTCTCGTTAACAGGAAATCTATTAAAGTTACAATGAGTAATGAATATTGATCTTACTTTTTACTTTTTCTATTCTTAAAAAGTATTTCCGCTAATTTTTCACAAGAAAAATTTTAATGAATAGTTTTAGTCATCGATGAAATAAAGACAGACAATTTTATTCTATAAGAAACTGTCAACTAAGACTGTCATTAAAACTATCGACATGGGCTTCTTTAGTTTTAAATTTGGTCTAGCTGGTTGATTATCTATGTTTGTGTGGCGTGCACAGAAATCATTAGTGGGGATTAAACTTTGAAAATTCAAATATTTACTCCTTATTTTGTCTAGACAAAACTTTTTTTTTTATTTTTAGATAAGTCAACCCCACCAAAAACAGGGTTTTGATTGGGGTTCATCTTGTCATGCAACTTGAAGCTAAAATTGATAAATCAAGAATACATGCCCGACAGCGTTTACCCTCGATGTTTGCAAATTTGGACTTTTTTTGTGATGTTGCAAAAAGTGAGAGAAATACCAGAATACAGCAGCCAAATCGTATTGATCCATCCGAGACGACATGCTGACAAAACACATTGGTCACCTGACAGTTTCTATTGAGTGACTAACCAGACGTGTTCATTAATTAGTTGAATGTTTGTAGTATTTTTTTTTATATAAAAGTGAGTGTATTAGGCTTCTAAATTTTATTTCTATTGATTAGTCATTGATATAGTTAAATATTTTACCAACTTAAAAGAAATTTTTAAGCACGCAATGTTCCTTCTAATTTTTTTTCAATCAGTATGCGCAAAAATCTTATGTTGTGCCAAATGTTTTTTTTCCTGTGTGCATTGAATGCTAGAGCAAATGTAAAGTTTTAACTTGCCTCCACAGTCAATAATTGAAAAACCATAGCGTCAAAATTTGAATTCATGTAAAGCAAATACCATCGAAAAATAAATATGGGCAGAACAAATTATATTTATGGTATCACTGGCGTTTTCTATTGGGAAACATTTAAAGTAGAGTAAAATCAAAACAACTCTATTCTGGGGGATGTGGAGGCGACTAGCACCCGAAGTGGCATCACTCACTTCACCGTATGCTATTTATCAATGGCTGGGGAGATGGATTTATGCCTGATATTAGTGGGAAGTGAAAACAAATTGTCTCAGCCGGTGTTTGAACTCAGTTCTCAGAGTCTATTCTCTTTTGCCGTTACCCACTCGGCATTCCTTCATCTCACATCGTCAATAAGTGTATAATTTTTAGAAAACTGAAAAACGTGAATCGATTTCATTTCTTTAATATTTTATTGGCTTCCTTTGTTACAGAGTGAATAATTCATAAATGTACGTTGACATCAAAGATGAAAGCTCCTACCAGTCAGCCCTGGCTTTCCTATCAGTCGATCTGAGTCAATATCGTTATTGATGTATTTTTGTCTTCCTTTTCAATCTAATGATGCCGATAAAGACAAAGAACCGGGTTGTTAAACGACATTTGAGTACGACCAATCGTCCTTTCACATATGGTAGCTTTTATAACGAAGAAAAATAGACAGAAAAAGCAGATGACGCATAACAAAGTGGATCGCCATTTTGGTTTGTGGGTAGTGAGCGTTATTGTCTGATTCTTATGGGTAAAAAGCGTAGAAAATGGCTGTAATTCCCTATCAAACCTTGATTTTTGTGTCCTGTATAGTGATAGTCATATCTAATTGTTTCTCTTACTTTTTGCGAATCTTGCCTTTGTCCAATTCAGAATAAGTAGACTCCAAATTATCACTGTCTTAGAGTACTTTTTAGACATTATAAATCAGAAAATGGGTCTGGTTAGTCACTCAATAGAAACCGTCACATGACCCACGTCTTTTGGTAGCAGACGCTGTTGGGAAATTCAATTTGAAAAATTTGACTGATCTTTAGTCTTTCGTTGGACGGTGATCACTTTAAAAAAGTCTGAATTTTAAAATGAAACAGGCACGAATACTACCGGGCACAAAATGATGAATCGATTCAGCATAAACTTACATTGCAAATTTACCCCCCTCCACTCAAAAAAACCTGTTTAGTGGGGATAAAAAAACATTAAAAGAAGTAAATGCTTAAATGATCAGTTATTTAGTTCCAATGGTTCAGTCTGTATGCAAGACGCATACATAGATAACCAGCCAGACAGACTATCTAAAGAACTTAAGAAAATCTAGTTTGACAGTATTTGTGAGAGTTTTGGTTGGCAGTTTCCGAGAAAAACAGATGTCAAAAATTATTATCATAAGGTAATTCATGCCAGCTAAACTCATGGGAGTTATTCACAGCATATGACTTATAAAAGTATTATCGTGATTCATTCACTTAAATCTACTTAAGATACTAAATCAAATTAGTTAATTAGTACAAATTCAGTTAAAATATTCGTACTACAGTGGGGATTATGCGCTGTATACGGCCAAAGTTCGGAATGCAAGAAGAAAGTTGTCAAACGAGCAAAACATTTATACTCGTTCACAAACAAATCAAGGTCAAAAGGCATCAGTCAAAAAGACAACAGCGTAGTACCGACTAATGCCGGTTATATCACAGTCAAATGTCATCAACCAAAAGGATACCAATGTAGTGCGAGTATTTCAAACTAATAAGTACTAATCAAAAATGTAGATTTTGTATTTGTGTTCATTTAAATGAATGAAGATTTAAATTTACAAAAAAAAAACGAATTAAATCACTTCATTTGTACAAATTCGGTTAAATTATCCGTACTAAACCTTTGTATTTTTAACAGACGTCTTTTGACTGCACGATTGTAGCTTGCATTAGTACGTACTACACAGTTGTGTTTTTGACTGATGCCTTTTGTTTTGATGCCTTTTGACTGGCCACCTCAATACAAAGATGCACTTTCAATTTTGAGATTCAGGTGCTGTTTTACTGTATCTGTTAGAACCGTCACCAAAATTGTCAACGTATGTTTCTCAAGTTTTTAAGATGGTCTGGATAGATCAATGGCTGGATTGGTAGCTCTGATCGATATAAATCCCAAACTGCAAAGTATAAACCCCTTCTTTTGTATCGTCTGAAGCGAACAGCAGAGTAAGGAATGTGATCCCGGAATGCAAGATACACAATTTGTTGAGGGAACTTTGACGGTCATAGCAAGCTGGAAGTAGATTATAACCAAATTGTTGAAGTGGAATAAATGAGAACTTGCCATCACAATCAATACATGAACAACCATAGCGTTAAAATTTGAAATCGTCATGAGAAAAATAATTCCATCGAAAAAAAAGTATGGTTAGAATAAAGTCTATTTAAACAATATCATTGACGTGTCTCACTAAAAAAAACAATTAAAACAGAGTAAAACACTCTGAATTTTTGAGATGAAGTATTATTATTATTTCTATTATTATTCGGACTATCCTCATCGTGGTTGTTTTTCATACAATGTTTCGGCCGTTGTACTCTACGGCCTTCGTAGAGTACAACGGCCGAAACGTTGTATGAGAATCAACCAAGATGAGGATAGTCCGATTAATAATAGAAATAAGAGTAAAACACACGTAAAAACATTATTGAACGCATCGAAATGAGACCTCAAAAAATGTCAAAGGAGCTCCTTTTTTCCCAGTAGTTCTAAATACATTTCTGGAATGGGTTTAGTAGAGTAATGATGCTAATTTCCAACTCTGTACACAAAAGAGAATGTTAAAAAGTACTAGAAATCACACACACACATACACACACAGAGAAGCGTGTGCGTGTGCGTACATCAAGAAAAAAGCATAGAACCCTTCACCACCTTTGATGGTTGGTCAATGGAAATGGACTGAAAGAATAGTGCAACCGCTGTTCCAAGCCCCTAATGCACCGATGGAAGATTTTCAAAATTTTCAAAATTTTTACTTTTTCTACGTTCTCTTTACATTTCAAGTGATTTAATTTCACTACATTCCTACTTTAAGATCCCAGCAACCTTTTGTCTTAATCATTGTTTGAAACCTCTAATCAAAACTGTCACCAACACTGTAAACATAGGTTTCTTCAGTTTCCAAGTTGGGCAGACTATTTAAGTATGTAAGTATATATCACACGTACGGTTGCCCCCAGGGGAGCTAGCAGTATAAAAGTTCAAGCATAAACTCTTTATAATGTATAGAGATTAAAACATGGGTTCTTGATGTGGCGTTCAATTTAAAATGCATATTAATGTAAAATTGATCCCATCTCGCTTGTTTTTTTAATTATTTTAGTGATGACTGCCGAACAAAGGACAAAAAAGTAATTTTCCCTTTGATCAACCGTTTTTTTTTTCCCCAGTTTTTGATCACCCCTATCACAACATGCTGCCAAAGTGTGTTACACATGTGACAGATCCTATCGGGCAACTAAGCAGATCTTTCTTTCTTTGGATTTATTGAATTCGTTTAGTTTTGCACTTGGGAACGTTGTCGAAACGTTAGCAGGAATATTGGCCCCGACCTTTATCATCCTGGTCCATTTAACCTCAAGACTTGTATTAGGCTGTGAAGAAACTGATGCCTACTTCGGTGAGACCAGGAAAACCATCCATTTATAACAATAGCTAAATTCATCTATCAAGAACATTATCATCGTTGTTAGTTATGAAGAGGCTTACAATAAAACTATTTCCTTGTCGGAAGAGTCTGGGTATTGGTACAAAAGAACTTACGCTAACATCTTTATTAAAATACCAGCTCCCCCGTAAGTTCTTAGAAAACAGAAGATGGAATTTAGTAGGTTTCGTATATTACGAATTTTTAGAACAAAGTACGGCAATCACAGCAAATCTTCATCGTCAAGAACGCCTGGAGAGTGACGGTATAGGCAAAAATACTCTGATTGTGTTATCGGAAAGTCTGTCGTTCTTCTGAATGACTATGGAAGCCCACAAGTATGGAAAATAAACACAACAAATCTTCTTAATCCTCTTTATAACACAATCAACTCTCCATTTATTCAGATCATTAGACAGTTCCTTCGCAGATATCTTCGAAACTATGGAAGAAACTGATTCATTATCAGCATAATTCTTCTTGGGAGTAACAGAATATTTCAATGACGGATAAAGGAATAGGTTTCATGAGAAGCTTCCGCCATTGCTAGATAGCTACTTTAATAAAGAACACTGTGATTTCCTTTGTTTGATATCTGTAACGCTGGACTCTTCCAATCATGGGTAAAAACATCTGTTATCCATCATTTGAAACTATTCAAACGTTGAATGACGCAAATTCACTATTTTTTTGTCTTTTTAAAAATCGTTTAGTAGATATTCATATTTATCCGTGACGTAAATAACAGCTTTCAACTAGTCACAGAATCACGAGTACATGGTCATAAATAAATATACATAGGAGTGTTTAGATGTTCTTATTTAAATATGCATATATATATATATATATATATATATATATATATATATATATATATATATATAATGATTTTTTAATATCATTATTAAGGAAAAGGTATATGATACGAATGAAATCTGAAATGACAGTTATGTCTCATAAATACTCGGTGAATGTATCATATGGCACAGACAGTGTAAATATAATTAAGCAATCAAAGAAAATAGGAATGATGCAGGAATCGATTAGTCGCAGGTTCAATTCCTGTAGCATTCCATACAACAGGAATAATTTTTTTTCGCCCTAATTTTGAGCTTCGATATTGTCCAACGAATTTGACATTATGTCGGATAAACCCCATATATATATATATATATATATATATATATATATATATATATATATATATATATATATATATATATATATATATATATATATATATATATATATATATATATATATATATAATGGTCTTCAGATTCAGCAGACATTTTAACCTTGCATTTAAGGGACACTTTAACCACTCATCATTTAAATTTATTGGACACTTATGGACCACTTATCACAGTTAGGGAACAATATCAGATTGGCAAACAACTAAAGCTGGACGCTTTCTTAAGAGAAATTCAACCGACTGCTTGTACGTCACTACCACTTACAAGCAAATAAGCACCAGTGCTTCCAATAATGTACATTTTAAAAGACATCCCTCTTCATCTCTACATAATAGGACAAATGACTAGAACTGGCGGCTTCCTACTAGCAAGCTTCGTGTTTTGTATCATAATTCAGTACTTTTATATTTTATATCTGATTGAATCTAATTTGTATTAAAACATTTGGAAAAAAAAATGTTTTGAAAAATGCTCTTTACTTTCTTTGGTTTAACAGATTTACGACATCGACAGACATCTGTCCATCCCTATCAATACGTCAAATCGATGGTTTTTATACATATATATATATAGAGAGAGAGAGAGAGGGGGGAGGGAGGGAGAGACAGTTGGAGAGGGAAATGAGCGATGTTTCTTCAACCATGTAGAACCGACCGTGGGAACTCCTTTGTCAATATAAAATCAGAATCACCAATTAACTGAAACAGTTAGTTCCCACGTAGAGTAAAAATGGTAGGATTATTGTTTATCCTCCATTGCTCACATCCGGGTTCGCCCACTCAGAACACGCCCTGTCCTTCATCCCGAACTATGCTTGAACTTTATCGCAAACACCTGTTCCTCAACCATGTTGGATCCTCGTACGAGCCGAGGCATCTGATAAGAACAACGAGACAGAGACGGAAACCAAAATCTACATATAATAATTACTGATGCGTTTTTGTTAATTCATTTGTTTTATTGTCACTCTGTAGAAAACCGATGAATAAAATCAAGTTGAAAGTTCAGCATTGGCCTGATGACTTACAAATGGATTCACTGATGATTCGAGGGGTGGGGGATTTCACTTCATAAAACGATTGTATATATGAAGGGAAGCAGGGGAAGCTAACGATCTGAAACGATCAGATTTTCTTAAAAACAGGTTTGGTTAGTCACTCTGTAGAAGCCGTCGCATGATTAACGTTTTTCGGCAGCATACCATGTTGGGAGTGATCGATTGGAACATTGGAAAAAAGGGTTATCAAAACATCTGAATTTTCCTCCGAAAATATGCAGGCACGAACTAAGGACCCATTTAAGATAGTCTAACATTATAAACTTAAACAACCACAGACAGACATTTTTTTTAAATCCACCCCCC
This sequence comes from Thysanoteuthis rhombus, assembly GCA_963457665.1. Classification (NCBI taxonomy): domain Eukaryota; kingdom Metazoa; phylum Mollusca; class Cephalopoda; order Oegopsida; family Thysanoteuthidae; genus Thysanoteuthis; species Thysanoteuthis major. The sequence goes on from OY735229.1 coordinate 41,864,581, forward strand.
CTTTTTTTGTAGATGTAATGAGTAAAGGTTTAAATTTTCAACCCTTGAGCATCATCAATGTGGCCTGTATGCGTGATATATACATATCCAAACCGATATAGAAATTGAGGAAACATATTTTGGCAGTTTGGTGATAGTTATAGGTTATGATATTTAACTAATAAAAGAGAAATAAAACTGTCGTCATTTTTGACGACCCAAGTACATTATAAAAATAAACTTGAAAAATGACAGCGACTATAGAATTTGAATGAATCAGACAAAAACAATTTAGTAGCCTATAAAGAATCACTTACGAACCATCCAAGAGACAGACCCACGAACTGAGAAGTATGCAACGTGTGCATCAGAGAATCAGGCTCAGCCTCACATGGAGAGATCATGAGACAGCATCGTATATCAGGAAGAAGATGGGAGTTAGAGATATCATAGAATCTATAAAAAAAAAACCAAGGGGCAATAGGCAGGCCATGCAGCAAGAATGAAAGACAACCGATGGACATGACGACTCACAACATGGATCCCCAGAGATCACATAAGAAATCGAGCCCGACAGAACATAAGATGGAGAGATGACCTAGACAAATTCAGGAAATACTGGCACTGCAACGTCCATGATAGAGAATTGTGGCGTATCCTGGGGAAGGTCTATGTCCAACGACCGACGTTAAAAGAATGATGATGATGATGATGATGATGATGATGATGATGATGATGATGATGATGATGATGATGAAAAAATCACTTATAATAATGATATATAAATGCCATCATTTTTGACGGAACAGATATACTAGTAACGTACCCATTACGACCATGTACCGTCTATTATTGCTAATAAAATTCTATCACCACTTTTGCTTACTATATTCACCGCTTGTAAAAGGCGTTGCATTATAAAACTCTTTTTTTTCCCTACTAACACGACTTTTAATTGATTTCCCACCAGAAGCCTACATAACAACTAACCTAGTTTTCAAATGACCAGAGGGGATTTCGGAACGTTTCTTGATCGCCTTTTAATTCCTTAAAGACTACGCTAGCCACCCGTGTCGAACTCTGTCAAAAAGGCTACTGTTGTTTGACCAAGTGCAAGAGGACAATATCAAAACACTCCTTCATAATGGCTCCAAGAAATTCGACTGAATTTAGTTCATGCGAAGTGACTGGCTTCTTACCGAATCCATCTTTCCGGAAAAAAATCAAGCTTTTCTTTCGAGAAGAATATGCTGCTCTAAACGCAGCAAAATCGAGATTATTTTTCAACTATGAGACAGTCATCAAACTTCCGAAAAGTGACACATATTTGTGTTTGTGTACAAAACGCCTGGAAACGCCAGAGAAGACCACGAGCAAGATTGTCACCTTACGTAGTAGGAACTATCTCAGGACATCGGATAGGTGCGATTGTCACAAATAAAAAATCTCAGAAATCCGCCAAGAAGGAGTACGTCAGACCCTCTGCCAGAGAAGTTACTATATATTTAATAAACAAGGGGATAGAACTAGCTGAACAAATACCACTAACAGAATTGAGGCTGAAAATATGTCTATGTAACTCTGTGTGCGTGTGTGCGTGTGCATGTGCTACGAGTTCGAGGAAGCTGATTTTTGATTTAACATCCCTCCTACTGCATTCCCGATAGATCAATCAAATAACCCTTGCCTTCCTACTTGAATTTCTGGCTGGGATGGTTTGTCGGCTGGGATGTTTGAGGTTAAAAGTATCGCCATCGTTGTTTGCAGCTCTCAAGGGAGGGTGGATATCCAGTTGCAAAAAGTCAACTTTTACAATGAGAGGCTATTTGTATTCACTCTTCGTACTGATTACTTCAGTGGTTCCCTAAATGTGGGCCACGGAACAATGATGTGCCACAACTCTCTCCCAAGTCAGGTAAACTTCTTTTCCAAATACGTAAACATGTATTTCGAGGCTTGAATGTGTGGAATACGAGTACTGTGCCCGTCTAACTTCGACCACGTTTTATCAGTACGTTTATGAGGTCCCAACCTTTTTAGTGAGGTATAGAAGGGAAAAGGGCGTTTGGTGTGTATATTAGTATGTGAATATGATATGATGTATATTCTTGTGAAGTAAGTAATGTAATTGCACATTATTTCCAAAGGAGTTGTATGAATATATATATATATATATATATATATATATATATATATATATATTACAAAGTTACATTGCATGATTATGATCTGATATATACCAATGTGTAAACAATGTGTTGCATAAGTCTAATATTTTTCTTGCTGTGCTGTCATACAAAAAAGTTTGAAACGACTGAATTACTGTATATACTCGTTTATAGGTCGAGTTTTGAAGAACAAATTCTAAGTCAAAATCTTGTTGTTGACCTACACATAAATAATAATTCTAAAACGTCGACATTCAAACATGGTGGGAAGGAGTGGCTTAAAAAGTGAAAGATATCTAATGGTTACAGCCAGGATATAATGAACATATAAGATACATACCAATTATTAATAAAAAAAATAAAGGTGTGCCACACCTTCAATTGATAACCTCATAGACTCATGATTACCTTGATTATCATTTAATACTTGATTTACTTGGAGTAATTATCCCATAAAAGCCGAGGTTGACCAATACAAAAAAAGCATACCATGAATTAGACATTACTTTACGAGAATCGACTTATACACGAGATCGACTTATATACGAGTATATACGATTATTCTCCATTGAAATCTAATTGTATTTACTTTCATGTCTCTCTTATTTCTTTCTTACAGGTAAGTCTGATCCTGCCAGACAGGAAATGGAAAGCATGCTGCTAGTGGTAATAGAGACCCTCTGTGAGTATAATAGCCTGTCTCGTCTTGTTTCCCAACTTGTCCCCTCCACCCAAACGCTTCCTGTTTTGAAATTGTTTTTTTCTTGTGATTTATTATGAATTATTGTTTTTGTGCGATATGCGATTCATAAGTATAAACCTCAACTCTAAACATAGCATGTCTGAGGACATCGCCTTCTGAACAAATCCACACATTGCAAAGTACGCCCAAACAAGTCCATGCCACAACCAAAACTTAGCTAACAAACGAGGGGGCACGTAGTTGTGAACTACAAGTGGGTACTAAATGGATGCCTAGGTGATCATCCTGTGGAACAAATTCAGACGAACAGCCGTTAACTCATAACTTCCTTCAAATGTAACCAATTGGTAATTTTAAAAAAATCACTATCTTTTCTCAAACTGAAAGAAAAAATTGTTCATATCGAACTAAATCCAAAGACGGTCATAAAACTGTCTTCTAGAATACCTACTTCGCCAAGATTGTGATCCATTGCAATAAAAGAAAACTATACATTTTCGTGTCAATTTTGTCTTCGGTAATGTCATGACTTTCTTTGATGATCTTTGCATTACAAATATGCCCAACCCTCTAAATCTATCAAACTATCCTTATACTATTGTATATATGTAGAGTGTCTACCAGTAAGCGTGAATGTGCACGATTTTATAGACCTATGAAGTATTAAATGTGACTAATTCATGTCCATTTTTAGATTGGAAAACAAAATTTCACACATTCATTATTAGCCAATCAATCACGCTGTAACAGAGTTAGGATACTTCATGTGGAACATTGCTGCTGCAATTATTATTATCATTATCATTATTATCATTATGATTATTGTTATAATAATTATTATTATTATTATTATTATTATTATTATTATTATTATTATTATTATTATTATTATTCCTTTCATCTTAATTTTAGTTGTATTTAATCACACTAGTAGTGTTAGATGTAATAATAGAACTTCTTAGACAAAGCATTGTCATTAATAATAATTTTGGACTAGTATTTCTTTCATCTCATTTCTCTGCTCTTTACTACGCTAGCAGTCTCAGATGCATCAGTATTTGGTTTTCTTAGATCAAGCGTAGACATTATTATTAATTGTTGACTAGCATTTCTTTTGTCTTATTCGTGTGTTAGGGTTTTTTTTTCGTTTTTTTTTCTGTCACAACGCTCAGAGGCGTTTTACATTCTACTACTGCTGCTCACTAAGTTACAAGGAACAGATACAATGAACGAGCTGCCAGCGAGATTTGGAAATGAATTCAGCTCACGTTGGTTTTCGGCAGTCTCTAGTGTTATATCAATCTATCTCAAATGCAATGCTTCATAAGCTATTTCAGCGTCATTCTCCCTCGAGTCTTTATTACGATATTTTATTCGACCATGAATGATTTTGTTTGTTTTTCTTTTTTTTTTCCTATCATTTTCATCTTATTCTCATTTGTGCATAATTCTAATTCCTTTTGTATCATGAGCAAAAAGCATAAATTAACTCATTTCTTGAGTGGTTATTTCATTTGAATATCCAAATATATGCAGAAAAAATTTGGAGTGACCAAAATGGTCAGAGAAATTATGAGAATTTATATGAAGTTAGCAAACCACAGTCTTAGAAGTTAGAATTACATTTTCATAAATAATTTTCTCTTATTGTACATGTTTGCTACAAAAATTACGTTTTATAAGTACGTATGGAACATTTATGAATACCTGAGTAAATTAAGTCGAAATCCCTCTAGTTTTATTCAACCCTAAAATGTTTTCATTCGACCTCAGGTGAATGATTCACCTGCATAAGAAGCACTGCTCTAATAAATTAATTAAAATCAGCATTTTTTAATTGTGCAATCCTCTCATTAATATGTATTTTGCAAAAGTGAACATGCGATAAATCATGCACACACACATATATATATATATATATATATATATATATATATATATATATATATGGATAGATAGATATAAGTATCGATTATCGATAATATTGCTTGCATGACGCATTCAAAATCAATCGATAACACGTGCATTTACAAACACTTAAATTACTAAGATTCATACGTTGTTATTTTTTTCTGAAATATTTTCTTCCGCGTAATTGATGTTAACAGCGACGGCTTTTTACTGGTGTGTTTCTTTCAAACGAGAATCGGACAAATATACCATTATCAAATTTCCGTCTTTTAAATATTCTGCTTACGAAATACTTTATTTTAAGAACATAACGAAATAAAGAGATTTGAAAGAAGAGTTTTTTCAGGTGATCAAATTTTTTTTTAATTCACCAAAATCGAATAGTATATCTTTTTATAATTCTTCAGGTAGAAATTTTAAAAAGATCATTCTATTTTGAAAAATAAATATTCAATGATTCAACTTCCAGTGCCAATGAACGTCTATCAATATTTTCTCTACTAGATCTAGTTAACACCAGACAACGTTTATCCAATTACGTGGTCCATTTTAAATCGGCGACTTGTCTTCATTATGTTCTCCGCACATTGCAATAACTGATATGCGCTTTCCAGCGATGTCAATCAGTCTCTGGGAAGTCCCCATTGATCTATGTTTGGCTTTCTCACTTCAGCAGAAAACGTTGGAAATGCAAGTGTTAAATACTACCCGTCATTTCTTCATTTACATTGTGGAGAGCTTGGATCTGGAACGTGATAAGCGCCATTTTTTTTAAAGTGTTTCTCTGAATCAAAAGTCAAATTCTGGTTTTTGTTTTCTTTAAAATCTTATTACGACCTTTTTATATGCGTGTGTTGTCTATAAACTTGTAATGAGATTTAAAAAATGTAATTCAAACGTTCATTTTTAATATAATTGGAAACATTATTTCTTTTTAAATGACTCTTATCACATTTTGCAAACAAGCTCTCCAAATATTCTTTATCGGATTGCCTTTGGTTATTTGCTTTCATTGAAGAAAAAAAAAACGAGGTGTTTGTTTTTCCTTTCGTCTTATGTGGTTTTTCTTTTTCGTTTTTTTTTTGTCTTTCTGAGAAATCGTGATTTTCAGAAAGTTATAAAGCATGCTTAATTTTTTTAAAATTGTATTTGCAAAGTTTGGGGTTTTATGCCAGCAATGATTTGGTAGCACTTTCACCGTCGAACACACTGGAATGAAATACTCCAAGACGATTTTAGACCCATGTGTTTACTTTGGTTAAGATATGGATATAAATACCCTTCAGTCGATGCCTGTAAATGTATGAAACGGTGTGTATATGTGCTTATAAATGGATAAATGTCATCAATTTAAATGTAAACTATAATCATTGTTCTCTTTTGAAAGATTGTCTGGAAAACCTAATGTTTACAGTGTTATCATTCATTTTCCTTAGGAAATATACCTAAACACACACACACACGCACACACACACACACACACACACACACATATATATATATATATATATATATACATATTCCTTTGTCATTTGATTTATATATGTATCTGCCAAATATCATATCCATATACTTATAATTTCTGCACACATACGCACACATATATATCGTTTATCCTACAAAACCAAGAAACGTGTTGAGTCAATCTCTCCGATTATATATATATATATATATATATATATATATATATATACACACACACACAACGGTGCATCAATAAATCTGAAGCCTGACAAGTAGTAGTTAATTAAATTTCGATCAGAAACTCTACAATGTTCGATCTATGTGATTAATCTTCGCAACTGAGTTAAGTGCTTAGACAAGAAAGTGCTTGCTATTAAGTGTGCTATGCATCGTCTATCTTTTCGAGATGAAAATTTAATCTTCTAGACAAATAAGTGATTCCGATTGAGAGAAATAAAACAAACAATAAATACAATTGAGAAAAAGTTACAAACAATGTTGATAAACATGTAGTAAGTAGCGAGGTATAAAGATTCTGTTTGCATATGATTCTATTAATTGTTACGAGTCTGGCTACTACAAGGTCAAACTCCGCCTTAATTCAATTGACTGAAGACGATTACTGCAACTTTTGTATTGTGTATAAATAAACAAAAAAATCATTTTTTTTTTTTGTATAGATGTATTTGTTTTGTATTAGAATGAAATATGCCAGTAAGTATCCATATGATAAGTCTTCAGTATTGTCTACAGAGTAGGAAAATGGCATCAACACTCCGCTAAACCCTTTCTAAAATTATTCTTCTGATTTTGGGAAGATGATTCTTTAACCTTTCACGGACTTTATTTGGACAAATATGGTTTATCTATGAGAGTTTCTTTTTTTACTCCCAGTGGAAAATCCCAGTGATGTCATAAATAGAATTTATTCTGACCACGTTCATTTTCCGACGGATTTTTTTCTCAAATTTCGAGGCTATGGCAGTTCCATTATTGACTTTGATGCCGAGTTATTACGCTATTTCCTACCCTTGTCTCCATGAATCACTAATATGAAATTGGTTCTGACCAATAACTGGATATTTGATATCTACTGCTCAATCAAGGTTTCATTAACTGCGTATTTTTTTATCACGTTTTTCATCAATGTTGAACGTCCTGCTTTCATTTGCACCCGGGCAACGTCTTAAACAGTTACTATGACGATATTTAATGTCCGTTGTTTGAGGTCCTTGATATCACAAAGCCATATCTGACACGAAACATTGGGTAGCAGGTTGCCTGTATAGTTTGTCTACATCTCAAATGGCTCTTGTCTTAAGTATAAATTAACAACCATCATTTACGTATAAATGACATGATTAACCTCTTTTAATCGAGATAATCAAGTCTGATATGACGGTTGTCAAGCAAATTAACCACCTGTGGTTGGCGTCGTGGAAGAGGCAAGAGACGGTGACACAGAATCAATAGGTCTAGAAAAGGATGAATAACACTATGCGACAGGATATTCGTTCCTAGGTTGTGAGTGTTATTTTTCTGATTGCTTGTATGTTTAAAGTTCAAAAAATGGTTTTTATTCAAAGTGTGCTTTTGTGGCCAGGATAGTGATACTCATCTAATTTTTAAAAAAAAACTTTTTGGAATTGAAAATGTGCAAATTTGCTCGTTGCCCAATTAAGAATAATTAGATGTCAATTCATCATTGTGCTCTTCGTCAAAGGCAAAATTTGAAGGGGGAAAATTGATATTTCCTATACTTTAGGAGCATGATCAATTTGAAAATAACACTTATTACCCAGAAATAGAAAAAGAGGGGAATTTTTTGCAGAAAGCAATCTGAAAATAATACGACGTGCACATGAGAAGAGCATGCTCGACCTCACATGGGGATATCAACTCAGTATATTACAGAAAAGACGGAAGTTCGAGAAACCATAAGAAAACTGGAATAGCAATGGGCTGGACATGTTCTCAGCCAAACACTGGACATCATGATTCACAGCATGAATCCTGAAAGATCATATGTGAAATTGTGACCGACAGAAAGTAAGATGGAGCGACGAACTGGGAGAATTCAGAAGTAACTGAAAATACTTTCTGATTTTTTCTTACTCACCTACTCATCTTGTATTCTGTCGGCTTCCGTTACACTTGTGATCTCTGGGAATCAAGTCGTGAGTCATGATGTCCATTGATGGTCTGCAATTCTTGCAACATGACCAGCCCATTGCCATTTGAGTTCTCTCATGGACTTTTATAATGTCTACGACTGTTTTTCTCTGATATATTGTGATGCATTAGAATCTTTCCATGTGAGGTTGAGTGTGATTCTTTCATGTGCATGTTGCATGTTCATACATACATACATACATACATACATACATACATACATACATACATACATACATACATAGCAAGCCAACAATGAAGTTCAACTTAAAACTGAAAAATCCTATGTTGATGTTGACAGTTTGGGTTACGTTTTCTAATACGGGCACTTTGTAATGTTGACCACTATGCCTTGCTTTTTAAGGCAGAAAAAATGAGAAGTTGACCAGTATGCCTGTCGCATCGACTAACAAGTTATTTTTGTAGGCTGAAAACCTGCCCAGCTAAAGAAGTGTATAGATAGTTAGATGGAGATCAGATCATTATAATCAGAGAGTGCGCGAACGCAGACCCTACAATTTCCCTCCCTCCCCGCTAAAATGTATTCAATTCAATGCATTAAAACATGGTCTGGTAAACCATTAGTAGCCATGGAAAATTTGTCGGACATAGCTATATTTTTCTTCAAGTTAAGAAATCACAATAAGAATGACATGATAGTGTGTGTGTGTGCGCGAGTGCGTGTATGGATAAGTTTCCAGAATAATATTTGATCAGGTATATATATTGTATTTGCTTTATAAGTGATAAAGAATTTGAAAAGTTTTTAACGCCATCAGATGGATGCCTCTGTAGAGAAAATGTAGAATTAGGATTAAAAAATATCGGATATTACCTCTATATTTATGAAAGCATGGATACATTTCTCTGTCTCTATCTCTGTCCCCATCTCTCTCTCTCTCTCTCCCAATCTCTCTCTCTCTTTCTCTCTCTCTCTTTCCATATCATATATATATATATATATATATATATATGCGCGCGCGTGTGTGTGTGTGTGTGTGTGTGTGTGTGTGTGCATGTGTGTGTGTGTAAGTAATATCAACTTTGATAAAAATGCATCGAAATTCTTTTACATATCTGGTAAAATGTATCCAGCTACTTCAAAAGCTAAAACCTCGACTAAAAGCCGATTTCATGATTTATTGGGAATATATATATATATATATATATATATATATATATATATATATATATATATATATATATATATATATATATATATATATATATATATATATATATATATATATATATATTTTGTATAATCATATCCACTTTTTTTACATAATCACATATATATATATCATATGTAATTATATAATCACATCCATACGTAACGCGTCGAACTTTGTGCTAATGTATAGCAAGCACGTGCTTACACTTCAACGCACTCACAGATATTAGAAACTACCAACCAAAACTGTCATTAAAACCGTCAACAAAGATTTCTTCAGTTTTCAAGTTGGCTTATCAAGCTGGCTTTATATATATATGTACCATGTGCACAGGCTGCACCGATGAAGATTGAGAGATATTCAAATATTCACTTGTTATGTCTAGAAAAAAGGTTTAAAAGTGGGGGGCCTAATTTTTAATGTAAGCTTTTGCTAAATTGCTCTCTTAATTTATGTCCATCAGCATCAACGCTTGTTTTGTGAAAAAATTTGAATATTAATGATTTGATCACTGTCCAACAAAAACTGAGAGAAGTAACTTATTCCTTGTTTACCCCTATTTCTAGGGATTTTTTTTCTCTTTTAATCGATCACCCCCAACACAGCGTGCTGTCAAAGGACGTTAGTCGTATGACTGTTTCTGTTGAGTGATTTACCCGACCTGCCTCTAATCAATAACGGTTTTAACGATCTGAGATTCAAGACCAATCAATCTTGCTCATATATCGATTTGATTATCGGAATAATAATCAGCTTACAGTGGTTTAAGATCAAAGAGATCTCAAAGGAGGTTGTTGACAAGGATTCGGCTGCGATGATAGCATTAGGACATCCGAGCAACATTTGAAATGTATTTTCTTTTTAAAATAGGAGAGAATTAAACAAATGACAGAGGGCTTGGGGTGGGGCAGGGGAACACAGAAAAGAGAATTGAGAAGAAAAGACTCGTAAAACCAAGAGAAACTAAAAGAAATACGTATTGGAAGAATAAAACTGACGACAAGAATACAAGAAAAGAAATAATTTTACCGAGTCACACGCGCGAACGTGAGCGTGTGTGTGTGTATGTGTGAAGGATTATCAATTAATTACAACCGGTGTATGTGCACATAAATGAACAAGTCAATTAATTCGTCTCTCCTCGATTACATTACAGTACACATGCATACACATACACAGAGACACATAAACACATACAAAAACTGACAATCATCATCATCATCATCATCACCACCACCACCATCTTCATCATCATCATCATCATCATCATCACCATCATCATCATAAACAGCAACAGCAGCAGTGACAGCAGCCGCTGTATATTCCACTGCCGAAAAGAGACCTTTTCGATCGCTTTCAATGACGAGCATGATTGTGCTAATCACTGCCATGTCTTACCAGCAAACTTTTCAATCTCATCCTTCCATTGTGTACCTGGACTTTTCCCTACTGCGTAGACTGTCCAATGGGCATCAAAGAGTGACTCTTTTGCTCTATCTGTTATCACCTCCGCTTGCTAAGTGCCCAGCCCATCTCGATTGCGGTTCATTTATTTCTATCGAATCCCTCAATCTTGTCAACCTTCTAATGATGATCATTTTCTATCTATTCGTGCTAAATATGATACAGTCGTTTAATTGCCAGATAAAGTATTTATCAGCTGAATTCTGTTCTGAAAATTTCATTATAATATTTGATCAACGTGATTATTATTCATCTCTGGATCAAATGCATTGTCTGGGAGGGATAAACTATTAAAAAATGAATATTGTTGTGTAAAATGAACGCGTTTTTCATCATTAGGCTACGAACTTGTAAATGTATACCAACACGCACACATACACCTGTAATATTTCTATATTTATTTTAAAAATCTACATTAATGCCTATAATGTATAGATATATACGTTTACTTTAAAATGTTATGTTAGATACAGCTGCAAAAGTCATATGCATTTGTTATTAACAGAAATGTTGAATGAGGGAATTAGAAGAAAAACTTTTTAAAAAAACACAGAAAGCTTATAAAAAACCAATTGTAGACGAATTCTTGATTACATTTACAGGGAAATTTGCGGAGACCTATATTCTCTTGCCCCCAGAAAAACCATGAATAAAGACACGCGAGAAGGGAAATAAACCTCAGAATGCTTTATTGCAGAAGAGAATTCGTTGCTTTCAGCCGACGCTGATGATGATATAGAAATAAAATCACACTGTGCGACCTGACCTTTGTTAAATTATAACGTAGTCTGTCTGAAAATCTCATTTTCAACTGCAGGAAACAGAAAAATCGAAGCCCAGGTGCCACAAATCGAGACAGAAAATAAAATAACCTGCAATCAACAAAAACTGAATCAAAAAATATTACATTCAAGAAATGATAATTGATAAAGTGAAAATGAAAGGGGAAAAAAAAGAAAATTTCATAGATTTGATGCAAACAGACGATATTGTCCGCCATGTTCTTCCGTGTCGTGATTCACTTAAGAAATAATATTTTAGGATAAAATAATTGGACCATGCATATAATGTGCAAATATGTTTTTTATTTGACAATACAAATACAAACATGTACATTAACAGCTCGCACACGCGTACTCGCACACACACACACTCACATATATACATTCATATTTATAGATAATGTAAATTTATATACTGTGCAATATTTATTATATTATTTTTCAATCGACAAATTTCAGTTCAAGCGTTTCTCTTTTAAAATTTTGACAATACACAGAGTTGACATTGTTCATGGAGGCCCCAAATAGGCCGTATATGTGTGCAAAGTTCACATATGGTTCTTCCTTTTGTAAAAAAAAAAAAAGATTAGCTGAGCCTGTGTTAGCTCTCACCACATTAATAGCGATCTGATTTCCCTTTATGGCAACAGCAAATACAAATATCACTAAAAGTCTGATTTGCTAAACCAAAGTTGTCATGCATACACAATACATTACGTTGAAAGGTTTAAGAGTTAGATATAAACAACACCACGAGGCCAACTAGTTTAACTTCTTTTTACTACTATGTAACCGACAATTCTAAAAAAAATAACGTTCGCAATTTTTAATGGATAATCAACAAAGATGCTGATGAACAATTTTTGTTGATGAAAAAATATCTAATGTACCCCACCGACGCATCAGCATGACACCAACAGAAAGCAAAGAGCATTTTAACCAGTTTTTCGAAAGGAAACATCCAAGTTATAAGTAGATGTTTCTATGATATAAGAGAGGAGTGCACGAACATCAGCTCACTAATCGATCAAGTAACCGATAGTTATAACCATATTAGTTTTAAATGTTAAGCATTGATCGTTTTTACACCCACCAATCTATCCAGTGTCAAATTCCAGGACAAATCTAATGCCAGGAGGCTGCTTTACTAATTAAGCCAAGTTGATAAGTGTCAGATGTTGCTGAATATCCATCATACAGATATGCACGGGTATATTTCATTTTAATACCGAATAGATATATCTACACAAAAAATAGATTTTTATGATTTACATTTGTTATGGATGTGATACAAAAGTAGCTGTGTTCATCTCCGAGTGGTATTTGACCCAGCAGCAGTCAGGCTTGTTTATCTATCCTGCCATATAGATGTGAGTGAGTGCGTGTGTATGGACATTTATGGGTGTGATTATTTATAAATATATTGTGAAATATATTGAAATGAGCACAGTTTTTTTTATCTGTTGTCCACCTACCATACAAAAAGTTATTCATATATATATATATATATATATATATATATATATATATATATATATATATATATATATATATATATATATATATATATATCCTTATTTTTCTCCTACGGTTGAAGCATTTATGAATGTAGAGTGTACGTTATCGGGGATAAAACACATGTAGATATATGTACATAGAAAATTCAATACCTCGCCGTTACTCTGAATTTCATGCCAATGGGTGCAATTTTCACATCGTCTCTTTCTCCCCCTCTCTCTCTCTCTCTCTCTCTCTCACTCTCTCCCTGTAACTTTCTTTTTCTCTCTCTCTCTCTCTATCTCTCTTTCTCTCTCTTTCTCTCTCTCTATATATATGTGTGCGTGTGTGTTTGTGCATGATCTCATATCAAATTCCAGCTAATGACCGTGCTAGGTTACAGACGTATTTATCCACTATATATATGTATATATATATACATACGTGAAAATAAATTGATTCTGTCTCTCCCGCTCTCTCTGTCTTCTTCTCTATTCCTGCCTTTCTCTGTCTCTCTGTCTCTGTCTCTCTGTCTCTCTGTCTCCCTCTCTCTGTCTCTCTCTCTGTCTCTCTCTCTCTCTCTCTCTCTGTCTCTCTCTCTCTCTCTCTCTCTCTATATATATATATATATATATATATATATATATATATATATATTGTTATCTTTGTTCTCAATCACCCTCTCTACATTTATTCTTCTGCTGACATCATCTCGCAATACAATTCCATCAATCTTCGCTCTCCCTTTCTTCCCCTTTCCTTTCGTCCTTCCTCTCTTTCTTCCTTTCATCTTAACTTTCGACCCACCCATTCTCGGCATGCCTCTATAACTCAACCTCACAAAGCCTAATTTCTACCCAGAGTAAGATCCCTGTGTGAATAATCGATTAATCTATGAAAGAAATCTGCCTAATTGTTTTAGATGTCACATGTAATAATAGTTATCGTCAATAATTTGAGCGGAGGGCTTGCTACTTGGAGTCCATTCCAAGAAACCTTATCCTCGACTCGGCCGTTGCTCAATAATTTTGACTTTTTTGTTTTGTTTTATGAGATGTAATCCTCATCTGTATATATTCCGTATCATGCCTTTTGTCGTGAGATAATGCAAGGAACAATGAACGTATACGAGAAAATATCCGATATCATTGATTGTTCCATGCAATTTTTTTTTCTGTCGCGAAAATGATCAGAATAGCTTTCTTCTGTTTCGTAATTGGTTTGGCTCGCTGACTGGCACGTAATATCAAACATATGGAGGTAGAGGGGTGGAAATTTAAAAATCTATTCCTTGCCAGGTCTACAAGAAAAAAAAGTCTTTTTTCAAGTTCTTCTTAAGTAGGTTTATGTCGAGGCGTTCAGTTTGCAATGTAAATTTAGTCTAAATTGATCATGTTTCCATGCTTTTTTTATTAGAAAATTCACATTTTTAATGATGGCCCAAAAAGGGTGAGATGAGTGACTTATTTATGAATCGTCAATTTTCCTATTTTTTAACTGATCACCCCTAACGCAGCATACTGCCAAAAAAAATTGGTCTTGTGGTGGATTCAATTGAGTAACTAACCAGACCTTTTCTTTTTTCTTTATGGTAACACTTGTTACTTTTACACTGTATGAAAGTTGGATAGATATCAGAAGTGAAGAATGAATTCAAGAGTAAAATTTGCAACCTGTATCTTTGGGAATATGTCTAACCCGAGCAGCGTATTGGAAAAGAAAAAAAATTGGAATCTGAGTGAAGCTTATAGAGATCTTTGGATACCAAGTCAACAATCAACTTTTTTAGCCTCGAAGTTGCCATCCAAAAAGACACAATACGATATATTTGGCAGTCATTTGGTTGTGAGAGCTGACGAAAAAAGTCCAAGTTTGTATCCAACCATCTTAAGGGGTGGGTCCACTTCTGGGTTTGAGGACGTCACCAAAGTTTGTCAAATTGCTCAACTTCTCATCACTCGACTTCATTCCTATGTATATCCCATCTCCAAATATCTTTAGCAGATTTCAACAGATTCGGCAAGAGGCATTCGGTATAACAATCGGACCATAAACAGTTCGCTTGCAAAAACCTCCGCAGTTTTTTTACATTGCCAGCCAAATCAGCCAAATAAATAGCCAAATTGCGTTTCTTTAGTATCACCGATGTTAAGCAATGTCGAGCCTTGTCATTTCTTAGATGGGTGATAGTCTGTAAATACCAGGTACAGTATGTAGTGACAAGAATAATCAGAGAATATCTCAGGTTATGCTCTGCTGCCGATCAAGGGAACGTTTTACTGAGCCTTCACCAGACTCCGTAATTGGCCCTATCTCTAACGCACACTGTTTCACGGAGGGAATCTGACTGTGTGATTTCCTAAGCATCGCCAAACTTGTATCGAGTAGCAATGATTATCATATTGCCAACCATAAGAGAAAGCAATTAGAGGTTTGAGTGAAGGATTTGAATAATGATGAGAGAAAAAATATATTTTGCATGAGTAAGTAGCCGACCACAAAACGTACCTCTATCTGCCGGCGTCTTCTGGAGACAGAAAATTGGAGACAGAAAATTAGATTTATCGCTTCCACTTCGCATAATAAAACAGAGAGAGACAGAGATAGAGACAGAGACAGAGAGAGAGAGTGAGAGAGAGAGAAAGAGAGAGAGAGGGGTCAACAGAGTCGATAGTACTATTTTGGAAAATTTCTGTGCATCTTCTTCTGCAGATATATACAATTGAAATACAGGCCGAACATCTGCCATTTCTAGATTAATTTTTCTTTCACAATATCTTTAGCGTCAGTATTAACATGCATACGCATAAGTGATTGCATAATTTAATGGCTGTACTTCTTTATGCCTTTGCAGTTCCTGAATCAAAGTCACACGTGTTTTTGACAAATACCATACTCGATATGATTTACTTTTAGGCTCAGACCCCCAACAAAAAACAAACAAACTGAAAAGCCGATATATTGAGAAGATATTAAAGACGCTATTTATTCCGTTTGATGTATTGTTTAGTATAGCTGAGAGATTTTGAGCCTTGAAGAATATTGAGGAATATTATATTATTAGTTATGGAGGTTATAAAAAGAGCACTGTTAAATAGAACGAGAAAATGAAAGTGAAAGTAGAAATGAGAGTAGACACACAAAGCAGCTTATGTTATGAACTATATGCTTCTGAAATACAACCAATCTATTTCTTCGAAGAATGTAATTGATTTTTCTAGATTTGTCGGGTGCATAGAATAAAAGTAATGACTGAAGCTGTACATTAAATGTTAAAATATTTATTAATAAAAAATTTTGCGGCAAGTATTGACTCCAAGGAGAACCAAAATAATAAGCATAAACACAAGTTGAAGATATCATTCAGCTAGATTGCACTCGTCAAGTTGAACTCACTTTGAATAGTGTGTACTCTTCTTTATTTATATGTTTATCTATAATCTAATTTTGAATACTAATCATGGAAAGGCATTCAAATTAACTACCTTGAATTAATTCTTTATTCCATCATATTTTAAGATATACTCTAACTGTACTAATGTTTAATTCTGAATATATGGAGCGTGTATGAGATAAAACTATCACACATGAGATATCGCATGATATTGCACTACATCATATCATATCCTATTCCTGATTTGTACTTTGTTATATATATATATATATATATATATATATATATATATATATATATTATCCACAGACAGCTGTTTCGATGTATTACATCGCTTCAATGTGGCTATAGACTTTCCATTATCCCATCCAGTACCAAGAGGTAGGATTGAAACCTTTGTTTCAGATCCGGAGACCGATATCCTACCTCCGAGCTATGGAATTGAACGGTTAGTAAGGCTGAATTTGAGCGATATATTTATTTATGCATAAATTCACCATCCACCAGAGTGCTCTATTCCTATGGAAGAGCGTTGCATAAGCTTACAGTGGATGATTTACCTCATTTAAAGAGCGCTCAACGCTGATTAGAGGAGCATTGATTATTGTGTCATCAACAGACAGCTGTTTCGATGTATTACATCTCTTCAGTGTGGCTATAGACTTTCCATTATATATATATATATATATATATATGTATATATATATATATATATATATATAGTTAGGGTATCTAGGGGGAAGTTCTGAATTAAAAATCTCTGGAAAGCTGATGATATTTCATAGAAATGACATGAAATCAAATGTAGAGCACCATTCTTCCCGTACATGTTGGGATAACCTCCAGGCCATTGCACACCCTCGAGCAAGCATCTTAAAATCGTAAGAATCATACTTTGATTCATTTTTTGCTGAATTGTCAGGTTAGAGATCGACCTCTTGGAAAAACCTGCAAAAAGCGACATAAGCACTCAGAGAAAATTAAATTCACATCCACAGATTTTCCACGACGAAAACGTGTGCCTAAACGTGGACTTCCATTTTTGGTAACTAACCACAGAACCATTATCACTATGAATTTAAACATGGAATGTTTAAATAGAAACTCA
This sequence comes from Thysanoteuthis rhombus, assembly GCA_963457665.1. Classification (NCBI taxonomy): domain Eukaryota; kingdom Metazoa; phylum Mollusca; class Cephalopoda; order Oegopsida; family Thysanoteuthidae; genus Thysanoteuthis; species Thysanoteuthis major. Next base: position 41,882,398 of record OY735229.1, read on the forward strand.
CAAATTGTAGCGGTAAATGTAGTTTTGAACCTAAATTGACCTGGAAAAACTTTGAAGGTAAACATCACCGATTCCTAACCTCTATGTTAAGTTTACCTTATGTAGAAATATTTAGTCCAAAGGGTGCGAATCTCTTCTTGGAAAATTCGACTAAACTCAAAACTCCAGCATGTATTCAGTCTATATTTTTGAGACGAGCTTTAGTATGAATTGATTTTCCTGGGATATAATTCTTTCGTCATTGTCGTTATCAAAAGATTTTTTTTTATCCGAATCACTTATAATTTATTGATAAAAACGATAGATACCCCCAAAACAAGCCTGTAAGAATCAATGTCTAATCGAACAAAAATCTGCTCAGAAAATTGAGACATCAAACAATCTTGAAGATACAGTGGCTGAAACGTTGTGAAAATGACAACAAACGCAGGAAACAGCTTCAAGAAAATCATTGTATTATAGTATCAACCAGTGGCGTATACAGCTTTGTAATTTGGGTGGTATGTGAGCTAAGGATACATAAAATATATTCTAGTGTCTTTGAAAGAGCAACGGACAGTAAAGGCATTTTTGGTACGATGTAGGGAAGGGAGCACCAATTGTACATCGTGAAGTTCAAAATCCTCACTTCATCTCTGTTACAAACGGGATTAATGAAAGAAAAATTATACTTGGATTGGACACTCTAATCTCCAATAGTGTCTTATTCAAATTCTGCTTCTAATTCATTCTTCGATTTCTATAATTGGAAGCTTCGCTACATCATGCCCAAAAGGCCTCAACCATCCATTACAGACACTAAATAATTCTTTACATTTTTGTGTATCCGTAGCACACAACACATCCAATATACAAAGCAGCACACGCTACTGATACCAACACGCTGTTTTTGGATATTCGCACTAATATCACATGAATCAATACCGGGTGACACCAATATTGAGAACATTCTCAAAGCGATATTATTTATAATATCCGATTGGCACGATCGTTTGATGAAAACTGGTGTTTCATTGTATTATTCTTGAGATCTATCAAACACTGACTTTTTGAGGATTTGGAGTTCCTCACTTATAATTCCATATTATTTTCACGAATCACCTGTCAGATGTTCCAGTCAGCCTTTTATCTATTTTATTTTGTTTTCATTATTTTGTGAAGATTCTTTTTTTTTTCCTTTTTGTTCTGTTCAGTTATACTATTCAAGACATATTAGAAACTGTCAACCAAGACTGCCAAGAAAACTGTCAATATAGTTTTTGTTCAGTTTTAAAGCAGGTTTATCTGGCCGGTTTGTTTAATGGCTATGTATGTATGTATGAATAGGACGGATAAGACGCACCAATTGGGCTAGAAGATTGAAAATTTCAACTTAAAATCTTTTGTTTGTCTATCACGTTTTTCTTTCTTTTTTTTCTTAATTACTTGCTAAACATATTTTTATGGGTGCTTCAATTTCAAATGTAAAGATTTGTTGAATCAGTCCCTCAGTTTTTGTCCAGTAGCATCCATACACTTTTTATCAAAACTTGGATTTTCTTACAGATGACTGCCCAACAAGAGACGAGCAAATAAATCATTCATTTATAACCTTTTCTTCCAATCATTCTATGATCACTTGTTAGGACATGTTGCCAAAAGACATTGCTTATATGACTGTTTCTATTGAGTGACTAACTAGACCTATTTCTGTTTTGTTTTTGCTATTACATGTGACTGTGATTGATTACTTTATTGGGCTTTTGAATGCAGAGGTAGAATTTGGAGTTTGTCGGTTCGTAGAAGAGATATCTGTCATTTTTTCCGATACAAAAGAGCTTAAATCTAAACAATTCCTCTTGAAATCTCGGTTCTCTTCGTCAATATGCTGTCTCCATCCGCTTTGACATTGGTAATTCCGGCAGGAATTCGCACAGCTTTTACTCGCACTCCCCAAAATCTGTGAGCAATCGTCAAAAAATGGAAAATAATTTCAAGCCTCTCTCTCAATTGGATCTCTTTTTTGATAGTAATGTCCTCAGATAAACACACACACACACACACACATATATATATATATATATAAGAAATGGATATATAATTCGACAGAATTATTTATAAATATTTTGTATTACTTTGGAACTATTTAAAATGACATCCCATTATTACACAGTGAATGTATCATTTAACCGAGACATCGTAAATAGAATAGAAAATGGGCTGTTGCAAGAATCAAACCTACGACTGGAAACCATTGAACTAACTTATTGGCGGGTTGTTCAGCTCAGTGGCTATGTTAAAACAACTACCTTTCAGATGTAAGTGCAATTTGGTCTCGTTATCACCCCATTTTTCTTTGTTCATTCTATTTACGCTGTCTAGACCGACTAACTCATTCTGCGCGTAATAACGGGAAGTCATTTCCAAAAGAGTTTCAAATAATTCAATGCACACACACACACACTCACACACACACACACAAACACACACACACACACATATATGTATATATATATATATATATATATATATATATATATATATATATATATATATATATATATATATTGTTTGTGTAGGGTTGCTCTATCCGTGGTGATAGTGCTAAATAATTTAACATTGTGGAATAGAGCGTAAATAGATTGTGGATATTTACACCTCTATTGTTACTGATCAGTTTCATGTGATTCCAATCATCTGAAATCAGTTGTCCGTTGATCAAAATGACGTGAAACTGATCAGTAACAAGACAAATGAAAATCCCCCTGTCTCTCTCTCTCTCTCTCTCTGTCCATATATATATATATATATATATATATATATATATATATATAGATTCACGAACATGGTTCCCCAGGAATCAAATGCAAAACCGAGGCCTACAAAATATCAGATACCACAGAGATTAATTAGACAAATTCAGAAAATACAGGCTCTGTGACGCCCATGATAGAGAAATGTGGTGGTTCCTGGGGAAGGTTTATGTCCAAAGACGAACATTAAAAGACCCATGATGATGATGATGATGATGATGATGATGCTGATGATATATTCCTTTTGAAATAACGCTGTGAATGTCTTAAATGCTGATCGGAAGGGAAAATATTTGACTCGTCTGCATGTCCAAAGTTTGAAAGATCTATAAATAAAAAGGAATTCTGACGAGAAGAAGAATTCAAAGAAAGCTTGGAATTCCACGTGATGAGTGATTTGCATTATACATGTATATACGAAGGTATGTACAGATAGATAGATAAGTAAATAGGTTGGTTAGTTTCTAAGGCGAAACCGTCACGCAACCTACATAGTTTGGTGACTTGCCTTGTCGCAGTAATCAATAACAAAAAGGGAGAAGGTGGTGGATGATGAATAAGTAACTTCTTGCTTTTTGTTTGTCAGTGATCACTAAAAAGTCAGAATTTAAAAAATAGAATTAAAAGTGGGTGCAAACTAAAGGATCAATCTAGCATGAACTTGCATTGGAAACTGAATATTCTCTGAAAATATCCAGAACTAGATAAGTTCAGAAAATACTGGTTCCATGTTGCCTATGATAGAGAAGTCTGGTGGATCTTGGGGATGGTCTATGTCCAACAACAGACGCAGAATGGCTGCTGCTGCTGCTGATGATGATGATGATGATGATGATGATGATGATGATGAAAAGGAGGAAAATGGCCCACGTGAAAATGTCACTTGTAGAAATGGTCCCGTTAATAAAGGCAGCGTGTAATGATAGGAAGAAAATGGCCTAAATAATAATGAATAATTCATCGAAAAGAAATATTAACTGGAAATCGAGTATCAACATTCTTCAGGAGTATTTCAATCAAATCTATACTGTTAAATTCGATGCACCAACAGGGTCTATTAAGTGATCGACTCCCTAGATGAAAATGTAATCAATATTCTAAAATGTTCCATTAAAAATTGATAGTAACTTGAAATAATGCATCAACATTTTTCAGACATTTTTCAAGTAAATTATTACGGTTAGATTAGATGTTCTGTGGTTCTATCTAATCTATCGGTATAGATTTGCTCCGATTACGTCAGAAAAATGTTTGTACATGATTTTCTGCTACTTAGCCTATTGTTACCAGTGGCATTTTGACCTGGACCAGAATTACTGAGCACCGTTTAATCCATTCAATTAGGTATATTGACAAGGAAATTAGTTCTGGAGAAAATATAAAAGAATTCATCATCAAGCACCAATCCAATTGATATACCTATGTATATATAGAAAGCATATGTTTTATTTAAATATTTTTCATGAATATGAATAGAAAATACATATATTTTGATAAATGGAAACTATGTGATCGTATGTGAAATGAAAAAAAAAGATAGTACAAAATGGAACAGCCTCAATAAACATCTATCTTTGTCTAAACCGTTCACTGAACAATGTCAAAAATACACTACTTTTTAGCACACAATGACAGTGTCATTTGGTACCTAGGCTCGTCTTAATTAGATCAAAAACGCTCTCAACGTTAAACAGTGAAACATTGAAGACGCCTTTTGCTCATCCGGACACATTTGATCATCTTGGAGCAAGAGATGCTAGTCATACGCCAGCGAGTAGCCATGAGCGTCGGACTTAATTTTCGAATGTGTTAATTGGATATGCTTCGGCAGAATTCTGTTTACCTTCCTCATCACATTCGCCTGACTACTTTCACTTTCGCTCTCACATTTTTACTTTCACTTTCACATCGTGTTTTGCTTTCGCTTCCACCTTCGCTCCTCCTTGGCACATCCGTCTAATTTTGGCACTGTCGTGTCTTCTTGTCGGCCTGCCGGTCATGTAAGTTTCCTGGCGACATCCATTATCACTCTTCATGTAATTAAGGGAGAATAATTGCATTTATCGGTAGAAGAAGGGGAGTCGGATAGAACGTAGGATGGGGACGAGAGATCGAAGGAATGAAGAGCGCCAAATTGAAACGAGCTCCGGGGACGCTTTGGAAAGATCTTTCAAAGAGGCAAGCACCGATTTAACCGAACTGTTTAACATTTTAGAACAATGTTTCCGCCTGCTGTAAATCATGACTAATTTAACACCTGGAACGTACGATTTTGGTTTGCTCTTTGAATCTGAATTTACTCGAAAATCAACCCATGAATATTTGAGGAAGAAAACCATAATCTGTCACACATAAACTCAGTAATTATTGGATGCCAATACTGCCTCATTATTGATGAACATATCAATTTGACGATTTGTCTTGAAAATTAATTCGAAAGAAGACAGGTCAGGTTAATCCCAATAGAAACCGTCACATGATCAACATCTTTTGGCAGAATGCTTCGTTGAGGGTGATCAACAATAAATCCGAAAATGGGATGATGAATGAACATGTTACTCATCTTGTATTTTGTTGGACAGTGATCACTGAAGAGAAGTTTGGATTTTCAAAATCAAACGAAAATACTGCTGGACATTGACTAAGTGACCAAATTAGCTTACATATATTTGTAAATTGAAACCCTCTGAAAGAGTAAAACCTTGATGGCATTTTTAAGAAATAAAACAAAATCTTTTTTTTCTTCTTTTAGACATAATGTGGTGTAAAATTTTCTGCCCTCCAGCTATGTTTGTGTAACGTGTGCGCACGACATATAGATGTCACACATAGCCAACCAGATGGTCTCTCACCCTTCTTTTTAAAGGTGAGGAGTGATCCTTTTGTTATAATGATAGTAGTCCAAAACACAAAATAATCTCCAATTATGAAGTTTAATAAAAAGAAAATTCACTTTATGCATGTGTAGAATGGTGAGAGAAGCCTTTGAACGAAGGGCAAGGTTTCCTTATTCCACGTAGTCTGACCACACCCAGCAGTGTGAAATAGACTTCTCAATCCTGAATAAAAGCCCTTGGCAATCCACAGGGAAAAAAAGAAGATCAGCACGAGTGTTTTTTTCGTGAATGCTTCATTAATAATATCTATGTATGCATCTCCTGTCCAAATTTACAACGGCTTATGGTACTTACATGGTCAAGTGATTCGTAACGTGTCTGGTGTTTATTTGATCAGCTCATTTTACGAAATACGATCATACCGAATCATGTTATAATATATCTCGAACATTTGATAGGTTTGCCAAATGTAATTATCATACTGCTTGTTGAAACAACCGGTGATAGTCCGTCGTAAGGATAGTTACTTGTATTTGAGAGCCCTCGCCTTGCTAGGACGTAGATTGAAGAGAGAGAGAGAGAGAGGGTGGGAGTGGGGAGAGAGAGAACAAAGGACGACGCTCCCTTATTCGAAATAGACTGAGTTGAAAACTACACAAGCTCCCCGTATCCTTTTTTTTTGTGTAGGCACCCTGACCGCACTGAACAAATGCAGCGAAGAAATGCCTGAGCTTGAAGACTGCTGCTAATACTTAATGGTCAGTTTACAGATGGGTTCCCTTGGTCAAATGGACATCTGCACGTGCACTCAGCTGGCCACGGATTCGTGACGTGTACGCACTTGGTCACGTGATTGACAACGTGTACCAACCTGTTTACGTGTCTCTCTTCAGACGCATCATGCTCCTGAATATGGGAGACGTGTCGCATCAACCATGACGTTCGTTGGCCAAACTACTTTGTTGAATATAATATATTGAAAATCTTTTTTTTTTCTCTCTCTCTCTCTGATCCGTTTCTTCTCCATACGTCTGTCAACCATGCAGTTTATATTTTCCATACTTCTTTCATATCTACATTCACGACCACTTTCTCTGCTAATTATTCATATATTTGTAGCTTTTTTCTTTGTTTATAACATGATCAGTGCCGTCTGAATGTGTTCTCAGATTTATTTTCGGTGGAAAATTGTATTACATAAATGTTTCTACACAATTCTTTCAGTTAAAACATAACTTATAGATCTGATACACCAATTGTTATTATGTAATTGAAATTCTTATATCTTTCATTATTTCATTACGCATATTTGGTTTGAATATACTTAGAGTGAGAGAGAGAGAGAGAGAGAACTGTACTAAATATCTTGTGTAATATTGTAATATGATTCATAATACCAAGTATTAGAGCATATATTTCAAATGATGATATTTTCAGAAGAGAAGATAAGGTCATTATTATAAAATTGGATGTGTTGGATAGTAATATTATTACCGTGTAAGACATATTACATCATGTTTATTACATTCATATAAATAAATATATATATATATATATATATATATATATATATATATATATATATATATATATATATATATATATATATATATACATATATATAGATAGATAGAGGGAGAGAGAGAGAGAGGGGGGAAGAGTGTTAGGAAAAATGTGATTTTGCTTTGATGTAGAGACATATAAACATTCTGGTAAATATTACACATAATACACTCGTGCATAGATAGATAGACAGCAAGGAGAAATGTGAATTTGTTTCAATATATACATAAACGAATTTTGATAGATATCTACAGGGATGTGAATTGATGGATAGATTGATCGATAGTACGTAGGTAGAAATGCTATTTTGCTGCAATACAAAGACAGAAAAACAAACTGTGATAAATATCACACACAATACCCTCGCAGATAGATAGATAGATAGATAGATAGATAGATAGATAGATAGATAGATAGATAGATAGATAGATAGATAAAAAGAATTAAACCGCTCTTGCCAAATATAACTTCAATATCGGAACAGTGACTCCAGCGAAAGAACAGCACCTGACAATCAAAAGTGATACTTCGATCGACGTGACATTTGCCAAGATTTGAAAGACAAGTTCACGCAGGAAGCACACTTGTTCTCGTGTCTTCTTCTCATTCAGAGTCTTCAAATATACCGTTCTCTTGTCATTGTATTCACCCTTGCCTATATCGACTGTTTGTTCCGTTTGATATGCACTGGATTCTCTGGATCGCCCAAGCAAATATCCGTCTATGTATGTACGGGAGCAGCGTGCGTACACTTCTATCTTGAAGAAAGCGAAAGATTGCTCTTATAACGAGAAAAGTGTGTTTACGTATTTTGCTTATTGTGTCACATAGAATCGAAAAACGAAGGATGATACAAAACTCCGAAACGTAACTTATAGAAAAACGATGGTTAATCAATAGAATTAGACAACGACAAACATTTGCCAGAATTAGAAACAGTAAACCAGATCTGTCAACAGAACTCTCAAAATGAGTCTCTCCAGTTTTCAAGCTGATGTGGAAAGCTATGTGTGTACGTATGTATGTATATACACATGTGTACGCCAGTGTATTACGTGTACAAGCCAAGCCAATGGAGCAAGAGTGATGGAAATTCACACTTTTATCAATGATGTTTACAAAAGCGTTTTCTTGTTGTTGTTTTTTTAAATTATTTTATTGCAGACAGGTGGGGGGTCAATTTGCAGTGTAGTTTTCATGCTAAATGAATCACTTAGTTTGTGTCCGGCAGTATTCTTACTTATTGTTTTGTTTTTTATTTTTTCTTCACTTGTTTTGTTTTTGTTTTTTTTTTTCAAATTCAGACTTTTTAGTGATCGCTGACCAACAAAAAGCAAGAAAAATCCGCCTTTTTTCAAATGTTTTAATAGATCAACCCCAACACGACATGATACCAAAAGACTTCGCCATTTGACGGTTTCTATTCAGTAACTAAACAGACCTGGTTTGATGGTTATTTCTATTCGAAATATTGGAAAAAACTTATATATGTCGACATCATCAGAAATGGAAGATAGTTGAGAAGATGGGTTTGATATATTCCGATAAAGTAATCCTAAACACTCATCGGAATATCAACCTTATCAACGCAAATTTTGCTACTGTCCACAAAACAATTACGTATGGTATAACGTTTTCATAAATTAGTCAATAACTATTTCTGTACAATTATGAATGTCGCTACTGAAACGTTCATGAAACTCAAGACGTTAATTGTCTTCCTCAAAGGAAGAAAATAGATAGAAAATCGGGTTTATTATTTTCTGGTAGACTAATGTTGATATCAAATATTCGGTTTGACGCAGTTAAACGCAGAGAAACCACCTGATATCGTGGGTTTACCTTAGTATATATCAGTTTAATCCTCATCGTAATGATGAAATATATTGGTTTTACACTACGAATATTCATTTTTCACCAATTTTTCTCTCTTAGTCAACACACTTATTAGGATCGTTAATCACATAGATATAACATTATACGTGTCGGGTTATGTACTTATTGATCCACTCACGTACATCATCATCATCATCATCATTATCAACAACATCATCATTATCATCATCAGCAGCAGCGGCAGCCATTATAAGTCCACTGCTAGAGGAAGGACTTCATCATCACCTTCCTTAACGAGTATGATTGCGTTAATGGTCGGCAAGCTATTCCATCTCATCTCCCCATCTTGAGTCAAATCTTTTCTTACTGCATTTACTGCCCTCACTGCGCTAAACAGTTAGCTTTTAGCTCCGACTCTTGCCCTTTCTTGTCGCTATGTTCCCTGTCCATCTCCTTTTTTGATGCCTTGTACGATATCTCTCATCCTGGCCCTCTCTCAGATCCACGTTGATCTTTTCTATCGTTAAAGGTTATTTCTAATATTGCTCTTTCCTTTGCTTCCTGTGCTTTTCAGAGTTTTGTCTACTAGGGGTCTTGTAAGTTTCTAGGTTTGACAACCGGACGTCATGGCTAGTACTATGCATTGATCATATGCTTCACGTTTTAAACAAATGGGCAGTTTGATTTTCTGCATGTCTCTATTTTTACCAAATGCTTTCCTGCTAATCATTGTGCATCTTCTTATTTCATTTGCTTTTTTTGGCTTCATCGCCTGGCCTATGCAAAAATATTCTCTGAACATTACTTTTGTCTTTGTTCTGTTCATCTCTACCCCTATTCAGGGGCTTTCTCCATTTTAAACACTTGACTTGTTTTATGGATCTTCAACAGTCTATGTTGACTTCCTCTTTCACTTCCTGAAACCTGCTTCCAAGCTGTGTTGCTAACTCAGACCATTTTTCGCTCTAAATCGATCTCGAAAAAGTCTCAAAACACGCCAAGACGCGCTGAAAAACTATTTGACATTTAATGTGATTTTCATCAGTTTCAACTGGCTAGATCTGAAAGAAAAAATATCGGGAAATAGCGTTAAGAATGTGCTGAAAATATCGCTAAATGTTGGATTTTCACGCTGTCTAAACAAAAAACACGATACATTTAGTGCAAATAGCGGTATAGTGACATCACAGTTTTTCAAGGCTAATTGTAAAGTGCTACATTCTTTTGCATTGGGAGTTATGCATTTATTGTGATTAGTTAATTGATGGATGGAATATTTTGGAGCAAAAAATTACGCACACACACACACATATATATGTATATATATATATATATATATATATATGTTTGTGTATATATGCATGTGTGTGCGTGTTTATATATATATATATATATATATATATATATAGCAATAATATACATTATATGAAATAATAAACTACATGTATGGCATGAGCTATATATTACAATCATAGCTTAAAGGAAGGTGGTGCTTGATGAACACTGCTTGGGAGCCATATTGATTTTTGAAAAAGTTTGTTTGTGTTAAGTGTTCGAAACTTAAAACCCCTGTAGACTATAAATATGTTTTCAATTTTCTACATATAGAGTTGATATAACAATATAATAAAATATATCATTATTTATATGTATATATATGTGTGTGTGTGTGTATGTGTTTGTACGTGTGTATGTATGTACGTGTGTATGTATGTACGTATGTGTACTTGAATATGTAACAATACTAAATAAATATATTGATGCAAATTGTTCTCCAAGTTTTCAGAATTTGTTCACAAGTTATTATCCCTATATGAATTTATAGCATAATCATCAGTCACAAAGAATTTTGCTTGATTTTCTTCACTGTATGCAAACATTCAGCTTATTTCTGGATAATATATTACATCAGTTTCTTTCTGAAGATTTTTAATGAAGGATCATCCATATAGATAGATTTTTTTGGACTGTTATCTGCCGTTGTACTCTATGGCGTTTTTCAGATGTTGTCAATTGCAAGATTGGAGGACCCCTAATAATCATAACCTAAGGATACTCCAAAACCGAAAATAGACAAAGAAATGAGGACATTCTGACCGAACACTTCGATGGGGTCCCTCATCCAAGAATTTTGAACCCTCCCCATTTACGACTGGAGAAGTCCGTGGGCCACAGCAGCCGGAACATTGTGTTCAAAAGATGACCAAAGATGATTACAATAGCCTAAAAAAACTATACACGTATAAGGTTATTTCCAGCTGTTTTCTTACCGAATCTTTCATTCGTGTTAGTCCATAGAGTTAATATTTAGTCATTAAAGTGTTTTCCTTAGCTTTCTCTGACCATCCTCCAGCTCAGACTTACACTGTGCATTCAATCACAAAGTAACGATTCCAGTTTCATTACGTAAATCCTCCGAGGAATTTTTCGATATCCATAAATATCTCGAACCATTTACTAGACAAGGAGTGTAGAGCTGTGACTCGCAGGCATAAAACTGGCCGGCAGCCTCAATCCATCTGGTTTGCTGACATAGAATATGTGACATTACATGCACAACTTCTCTGTTTCGTTCGTTTGTTTATTTTTTAATTTTCCTTACTGTGTTTCTTCTTACCTGTCTGAACGGAGGAAACAATAACATTCAGTATCGAAAAAAAAAAGCGAAAAGGTCTCATTTTCACAATGGTCTCAAATAAAGGAATATTTTTTTAGCTATAAGGAAGGTGGTGTGTGACCCACACTGCTGGAATGCCATGATGGTTCTCGAGAAAGTTTTCTCCATGTCGAATGTTTAAAACTGTAAAACTTTCTAGACTATATATCTATATCTATCAATATCTATCAATATATATATATATATATATATATATATATATATATATATATATATATATATATATATATATATATATATATCATTGAGTTATCAACAGACAGCTGTTTTGTTGTATTACATCTCTTCAGTGTGACTATAGACAATCTAATTTCCCATCCGGTATTGAATTGAAACCTTCACTTCAGACCCGGGGCCGGTATCCTACCTCTGGGCTACGAAACTGGATGGTTAGTGAGTTTGAATAAAGGCAATACATTTATTTTAGCATATATTCCCCATCCACCAGAGGGCTCTCTCTCTCTCTCTCTCTCTCTCTCTCTCTCTCTGTCTCTGTCTCTCTCTCTCTCTCTCTATATATATATATATATATATATATGTGTGTGTGTGTGCGTATATGTATATATATATATATATATATATATATATATATATATATATATATATATATATATATATATATATATATATTCCATCGTTTGCATTGATTGAGTGTACATGAATAACTCCTATCATGGAAAACATCAAAGTAATTTGAAAAAAACAAGATTCTTCTATGGATTCCTATGATCATTGTTTAATTTCATTGACTTGTGACGCAAGCCTACCAACAATTCTAATGAAAAATCTTATGTAGGGAAACAAATGATAGTCCAAAATTTGTGGGTCTGGAAATTTCTCCCCATCTCAGCAAATGCTATTCTTCATATCAATCCATAGCTCCATTATTCTGTTGTCAAGTTATTTCTCAGCAATTTCTCCAAACTGAAGACATCTTTTTTTGGTAAATACTGCTTTCCACGGTAATAATATGACCTGTATTTTCACGTCCTGAATTTTTAGAGGGATTTTTCGATATCTTATACTTAGTAGGGCAGGCTGACTATGCAAGTAGTGTTGCAAAGGACAAAAAAAATGTCTAGTGCCTTAATTGTAACATTGCAAAGTGTCATCAACATCCCAACTTCCGATCTCATCTCCTATCATATTTAAAGTTAACACAGCGTTTTGGTTGATTTATTCTAATTCCCTCTTAAATTGTAATACATAATATTCATGATGATATCGGGGAAAGAGGCTGATAAGAGAGACTTTATTCCTTCAAGGATATTACATATTACACCTGAAGAAGGCCAAAAAATGAATCGACCGGAACTTTATGGCAACATCAAAAATTTGAAGGTATTGGATTGTCTGAAAATTAGTTTTCAATGTGAGATGATATGTCTAAAGAGTCCACTACATGTTGAAAAACTTAATCATCTCAATTCTTCGTATCAACATAATCATCAGTCTCTTAACGTCCGTCTTCAGACATGGACCTTCCCCCACACTCTTCTATCGTGGGTGTCGCAGAGCCAGTACTTTCTGAATTTGTCTAGCTCGCATCTTCATCTAATACTCTGCTGGCCTCAATTGCACATGTGATCTCTGGGGACCCATGTCGTGAGTTCCAATGTCTATCAGTTGTCTGCCATTCTTGCAAAATGGCCAGCCCATTGCCATTTGAGTTTTTTATTGTATTTTATTATGTCCCTGACTCCTGTCTTTTCCCGGATGTATTCTGCTGTCTTATAGTCTCTCCATGTGAGGTTGAGCATAATTCTTTCATGTACACGTTGCATGGTTCTCAGTTTGTGGTTCTGTCTTTCGGTTAGTTTCCATAATTCAGCTCCATAAGTGACTGTCGGGAGCATGCATTGGTTGTATGCCCTTCTTTTTAGGATCATTATGATCTTCTTTTTTTTTTGAAGGTTGGGCTCGCTCTGCCAAAGGCTCGTGACCCTAGGGTGATTCTTCTCTTGGTAAGTGATATGTGCGGATATGACGCTACATGATCAAGAACGTCACATTTGAGTTCAATGATACTTGATCAATGATCGCATTTTGCAACTTGAGAGCAAGATCCGTCATGCATCAAAATCGCCGGTAGAATTCCCTGCCTGGATAAAAGTATTTTTTTCTTCTATTGAATCATTCAAACAAGTCAAGCACAGCATTAAGTAAGACGTTAAATCACGCAGAGGAAGAATAATGGGTGATGCATAATCATGCATAATCTATTCAGTGGCTTCATGTTTATGTGATTATTGCATACTTGTAGAAAATGCATTGGCTTGGGTGTGGATAAATCTAGATATAAAAAGTGAAAGATTAGGTGAAAGTTACATGTGTTGGTGAATGAATATCAATGGGAATGATCAGGTTTGTTTTTGCTAAGGAGTATGGGGGTTTCTTCTCTGGGTATTGTTCTGGACTACACTGTTTGGTTATTTATTTACCCTTCTGGATATCCTTGTTTAGTTAAGTGTTGTAGAGGGTTAAAGTTATTTTTGTTAAGTTCACTATATGCAGAGAAAGTTCTCCTATTTTGTGAGAATGTTTTTTTCGGGTTTTTAGGGTTGGCTGATTTAGAGTGAAGGTTGTTGTGGATAGGTTTAGTATTGAGGGTGGTGTAGAGGTTTGTATTGTAATCTATGCATATGCAGTTGTTCAAGAGGTTTATAGTTAGTGGATCATTTGTGTGTGGTTTTTCAAAGAATTTCTCATTCAGCTTCAAGTCTCATCAATATATCTAACAAAAAGGTGAAGTTTTTGTTAATTTCTGGATAAATGTAAGTTTCAACGAATTTGCACATAGGGAAAAGCCGTAGCTGTGCCCATTACACAGCTTTTTATCTGGAGAAAGTGTCTATTTTTAAGATTGAAACTATTTAAGTGAATGTGTGTTGCATTAAGATAGTTATACTTTCCGTGGTTTTACTATTTTTGGCTTTTTCAGGGTAAATGCATTCTTATATGCCAAATATATATATATATATATATATATATATATATATATATATATATATATATATATATATATATATATATATATATATATATAGTTGTCTGTATTGCACATTCTTTTTTTTTGGTAACCTGTCTATTTGTTTTGCAATGAAATTGGGATTCCACCCTAAAACGTCTTCGTCGGCACATCTCTTTCACCTTCTTCCGCAAACGTTGAAGCTTTTTATAGTATTTTTGCCTTAGTTATCACTCTAACGAGTTTCACAGTAAAAGAATGATTTATTGTGAAGATTTTTTACAAAATGAGCAAGACAGAGTGTGAAAAAAAAAAGAAAACCTTCAGTATAAGAGGGATCATGTCAATGACTGAATGTCAACAGAAAAATTTTTCATTAATAAGCAAATGTTGAATTGAGGGTTGATTTCATGTGAGAGAATGAAAATGATACCAAAAGAAATGAAAACAGATAATGGTAAAATAGTTGAAGGAAAAATGAAAAAGCAATTAAAGAAAAATGATATGGCACAGAAAGTACAAAAGAAAAGATGAATGAATGAATGAAAGAGGGAAAGGGGAAAAGAACGACGGAAAAAAAACTGCGTCGAAGAAGGGAAGGAGGAATTCCTAATGGAAGGAAGAGAAAAAAAAGAAAAAGTGAGAAAGAACGAAAAAAAAGTAAAAAAAGGAAGAAAGGGAGCCATCATGGAAGAGAGGGATTGTATAAAAGGATGAATTAAAGAGAGGAGAGGTTTGTAAAATAAAGAGGGGAAGAAAAAAGACGAAGAAAAAAACAAAGAAAGACTGAGTGACAGAAAGAAAAAAAAGAAGACGTGGCGAGAAAGCAGAATGCTTTTCAGATTAAGAGAATGAAACGAAGGGAAGAAGAAAAGATACAATTTTGAAGTGGAGGGGAAAGAAACAAAGAATTAAAAATGGAGAAGGAAATATGAAAAAAAAAGATAATTAAAGAAATTGTTAAATAAAGGTGAAACCAAAAATATAGACAAACAGAGAAAAAGGGTGGAAAGGATGAACAAAAAATTAGACACATGTAAATAAATGAAACAAAAGCATAGTATAAGTGATTAGGGACAAATGAAAACCACAAAGAAACAAGATAATATAACAAAAAATATAAATAAAAGCAGAAAAACGTCCAAAGGATAGAGCAAATAACAGAAATGGATCTGCGACAAAACGAAAGAAATATAGAAAGATAGATCATTATCAATAAACCAGTGCGCTATATGATGCTCTATTGATATCTTCTTGCGCCATATATGTCTTTCACAACAATTCGAGGAAGAAAGCAAAAAACTTATAGAATGTATAATTACGTCAAAATATTTTTAAAAAAGGGAAGAATGAGAAAATGAAGGAATAAACAATGGAAAGAAACTAGATTGTAAACCATCGGAAAAAAGATCAGCTTGAAAAAGGAATGTGACTTATCCCGTAAACTCCATAAGAAGAAAGATGATGACAAAAAAAAAAAGACCAAAACTTTATCTTATAACGAGAGAGAACGTTCGGTGAGAGAACATACTAGAGACAATGAAATTAGATGAGATAAAGGGTAAGAAATATTTCCAACGATCTTGTTAATGAATAAATGTAATGGAACGACAAATGAGAAAGAATAAAACTCTAAGGATGGTAGTAGTAGGGGAATGGGGGTGTTTCTCTCAGTGAACCAACAACCGAAAAAGGCAATAGAAGAAAGTGAAAGTGAAAGTGAAAGTTGATTTGTGATTGAATGGAGTAAGCTTTTTAATCAAAAGCAAAAAGATGTTTTGAGGGATTGACCCGAAAGACAAAAAAAAACGGTTGAAAAAAGGTGAAAAAGTTATTGTCAGATTTTCTGTAATTTCGTGAAATTTCCTGGGATTTTGTGACATTCCTGGACAGCCCGATTATAATAGGAAATCACACTCAGGGTAAGAATGGTTCGAAAGCTTGTGATGTCGACTGTTACTACTGCAGTAAATTCGATCATCACTGGGTGCTCAACTACCTCGATCCTAGAATCAAACTAAGTAAAACTCATAAGATATATCCTAAAGCTGGATATATCTGATATTAACTCACTCATTGGAAATGTTGAGGGATTCCATGAAATCAGTACGGATTTTGAGAAACCATCAATTTCACAATCCACCTGTTACAATACACACACACACAACCACACACACACACACACCCACACACAAACATATATATATATATATAAATATTCCGTACATTGTCACCCTCTCCCTTCTCTCTCTCTCTCTCTCTCTCTCTCGCCATATATATATACATATATATATATATATATATATATATATATATATATATACGTGTGTGTATGTGTGTTGGATACATACCAGTAGATTAAAAGATCGGAACTTCTGATAAAGTTATTTTCCATTCACGATTCACTAATTTTTTCAGATTCAATTTGAAAAATAATATTCTTCATTATATTCATGTTTCATGGCAATTTCAAGTGGTTCGTAAATCAAAAATACATATATCTCAGAATGTATATATATATATATATATATATATATATATGAGGGGAGGCTAATGTATATATATATATATATATATATATATATATATATATATATATATATATATATATATATATGCACACACACACACACACATATATATACATATATATATATATATTCATATACATGTATTTATGTATAGATATATATATATATATATATATATTACAAGCAAAACCTTCCTGTTTGAACAGCCAGGAGACGAAACTGTAATTTCCAAGCAAAATAAACAGCTTAGAAGATTAAAATTATTGTCATTCACTTGTGTTCAAACATTGACCGTCATTAAAGTTTCCGATTTGTCAAGTCAGATATATGATAGCCAACTTTGACAGAAGTTCAGTGTTCAGGAAATAAAAATCTGAAAATTTGCTAAAAGCATTTTACGAGGAATTTTTCTCAGCTTGAGACTCGGTGAAAGAGAGGGACATCATGAGGAAAAAATAAGTTGGTGAAAAAACAGAACTTGGTAAAGAATAAGAATAAGTAATAAAAAAAGTAATTCGGGGGAAAGAAAAGAAGAAGGACAAAAAGGAAGAAAGAAAACGGGAGGAAGAAAAGAAGGGCAAATAAAGAGAGAAAGAGGAAGAAGCCACTCAGCATAGTCCTTTTTTCTTTGATATTTACTAAAATATGCTTAAAACGATACAAGGCTAATTGCTAGAAGGGCATAAAAGGAAGATAATGTTACGCCAGTAAGAAATTGATCATTTGAAATCCAAGCTCTGACCACTGGAGTTGGCGATAATTACAGAAAGTTTGAATCATACAATTGTTCCTCTTTACAGTCATATTAGGACTAATTTCATAATTGATTTCTCCTATATATATATATATATATATATATATATATATATATATATATATATATATATATATATATATATATGCGTGTGTCTGTGTGTGTGTCTGTGTCTGTGTGTGTGTGTGTGTGTGGTTTCCTTGCTCAGTACTTATAAACTCACGCATATTTTTATGCACATATATTACCATCTATATATATACATATATATACACACACACACGTATATATATATATATATATATATATATATATATATATATATATATATATATATATATATATATATATATATATATATATATATATAGACATGTAAATAAATGTGACAGAGAGGGTGACAAGAGATGAGCACATGTCTTTTGGTGCGATGTAATATATATATGTTTATATGGAGAGAGAGTTAGGGAGAGAGAAAAAAAGGAGAGAAATGGAGGGATCAATTCATTCATATTAGCAGGATTGGATATATATATATATATATATATATATATATATATATATATATATATATATATAAGTGTTGAGGGAGAGAGATGTTAGCATGAATGAATGTATGCACATAGGTTTGAGTGTATATTGACACACACACTGACATGCACACTGTCAAGTTAAATACACACACACACGCGCACACACACATATATATAAATTTTTGTGCATGAATGGGTGTGTATGTTCATCTGTTCATCTGACTATAATTGTGTATTTTTATATAAATGTATATATATTTATATATAAATGTATATATACATATATATATATGTATGTGTGTGTTTGAGTTTGCCTATTTGTACATCATATATATCCATATATAAATGCATTTATTCATATATACACATGTATATACTTATATACATACATATGATCATATACATACAAGGACCAATATATATGCAAATGTACTTCACATATATAAATCGAATAATTTTTATTTGTCATAAACAAAAAGCATTTGTAAATAGAAGAAACTTATTAATAAATCCGAAATCAAAATATCCGCTCGACTTATATTGCTAAGACCTTTTACATATATTCGTACCTACTATATTCTTGTACACCTACGAGCGTACGCAAAAGTTCCCTTGAGAGTTGAAAAAAAACAGACATGCGCATATGCACACACACGCAAACACATACACTTCCGGTTTTTAAATCCAAGATGGCCGACACGACCTGAGGTCGGTGTTTCAAAAACATGCCCAGTAAGGCCAAACGGCGGGCTCCGAGACCCCGGAGGATCGTCCATCGGGCCCACCATGCCCAGCTCGCCCAGGCGAAACACGGAGAAAAAAGTGGAAGGTAAGTGTCCTTAGTTAGACCGAGATAGGCCGTTCGGCTTGACTAACTTGCAGAGCCGTTCATACAACCGACGCCTTTTTTCAGTTATCCAACTAAAAGTTATCGAGTGTTGAAAATTGTTTATATTAACACCTTTCTTGTATTTTAAAATGCTCATATATATATATATATATATATATATATATATATATATATATATATAAATATATGTATGTATGTATATGTATATCTGTGTTTGTATATCAGTATATATGTATGATATCATATTTATGCAAAAACGTGTTAGTAGGTGTGTTTATGTGAAAACATACAGTCGTATGTGTGTGTACTTGTTTGAGGCTCAAATTTCTCTATTTGTATACGTGTGTGTTTAGCTATGTTTGTTTTGGTTATGCGTGTGTATAGGTGAATGTGTATGTGTGTGTGTACTTATACACGTGGTTTTATTTTTGTGTTCATTTGTTCATATCCATACATAATCTGATCATTCACATATGTAAACAAAATTTACACACGTGTTTAATACATGCATGAATTTATTTATTATTCTTTTTATTTTTATTTTTCTGAGAAATCACAATCGAACCCTGAATTTTGGAATCATAGTCAGTGAAAGATCTGAAAGTTTGTCCTCTCGTGTTTTTTTTTTTACATAAAATTCCTTCCGTTTAGCCAGGCACATGAGCTTTAATGTATTTATATTCAATTATCTGGGGCAATTATTTGTTGTATATGGCTCACGCATTGAAACAGACCCCAGTAAATCTTTGATATTTCTCTTTGTGGATTTGTCGTGTCATGTTTATTGTAAATATTTACCTTATCATTTCCACTGTCATGTGTTTACGTCATTTTTCATGGTCACTTGCTTATTCATTACTTTGTAATTGATATCTTTAATATAACTAGTTTTATGATCATGTTCAAATGATATACTTCAGCCCATTTATTAAGCACAGATTATTTTTTCAATGATAAACCATAGCCACCATTATTTGTACACAGGTAAGTACTTTTTAAATTTTGCAATCATTTGAATTATTTTTAAAAAATGATTGTTATTTGGAAGAATTTCATTTTTATTATTGATGTACCGAATCTATCAC
>OY735229.1:41907823-41925323 GCA_963457665.1 Thysanoteuthis rhombus
GACAGTTTTCTATTTGACTGATCACTGTCCCACAAAAGGCGAGAAATGTAACCTATTAATTCATCAGCCCTTTATTATTTGTTTTGAATTTATCACCCCCAACTAAGCATGCTGCCAAAATATCTTAGTTTCAGATGGTTTACTAACCAGACTTGTCTATCTATCTATCTATCTATCTTATTTCAAATGTGTCTATCTATATGCCATATCGAATATGGTGTTATAAAACAAACGCTTGTGAGCCAATCAAAGTTAGCTTGGCACTAATTGAAAACTCAATCGTATATCCTTGCACAACCTTTCGTTTAGCTCTCTTGGTAAGAAACCTCTACACCGTATTTGTATATTTTCTCCCTCTCTCTCTCTCTCCCTCTCCCCCCTCTCTCTCTCTCTCCCCCTCTCTCTCTCCCCCCTCTCTCTCTCTTTCTGTTCTGATTTTATTAATGACGTATTCTTTAATTTCCGTCCCGATGTTTTCGTTGGGCACACGTTCTCTTCCCTGCAGTCTTAGTATTTTGGGCCCAGACGCATTTGCCCCCCCCCCCACTTCACCCGAAGAAAGATGTTAAATTCACTCTATGCTTTTCACACCACACGGAGAAAGTATAGATGTATTCCGCATAGAAATGTGTATTTGTCATGTCGACCGAAAAAGTGTCACGTTTTGCTCAGCGTTTTTTTCACTCGTTTCGATTTTTCGTTGCGGTGAAACCCCATCATTACAATGTTGTTTATTCCTTATATGTGCAAATAAGAAAGTTAAGCGTGGAAAGATGTAGGCATATAGGTTGATATGTTGACTCAGACTTATAAAAATAGTGTAAACGCACAAAGAAGCACATATATACGTATATAAGTATATGTGTCAGTGAAAATAGTGCATACATATACATATATATATATGTGTGTGTGTGTATGCGTTTAAGTGTGTTTGATTTTCTGTATTTGCAATCACGAATATATGAATGTATATAAACTATAGAGGTAGGGGTTTATTGCATAATATAGCTCATGTTTTGCTCACTGTTTCGCTGATTACCTAAAATAGTGTCGTAAAATACATCATCAAATCTCTACAATGCTTGAGTATTCTCAAACATGACAATGAGTCTCACTTACCCGAATAGATACTACCTTATACTTTGCGGATAGATAGACAAACCAAGTCAAACAAAACTTCTACTTTGAATATGAATATGAAGATGAATACCTCAATTTTCATATTGTGTATCTGATAATCAAATTCGTGGTATATAAGACTTGTCATATTTAGTTCAGTTGATAAGACAGCCGCCTCCCAAGCACATGATTGTGATTTCATATCACAGTAGGGAAAAGATAATTCTATGAATAGGGTTCGTTTAACATGACATGATTAAAAAAACAGTGTACAGTTTATTCCCCTAAATTTGATGATGATTGTTAATGGTGTTCTTGGTCCGTGGGTAGAACTGAGTCAGCTTCAACTTGGCCTGAAGCTTAACAATAGATAGATATCTGAGGGGAGTCTCTGTATCTTTATTAAGTCGTATCGATGAGAATAATGGGTGTCCAGGCAATTACACGTGTGTTAATACAGGAAATCGTGTACTTTATTATTGTTGAATGCCTCACTTCATAATTGTCCCATCATATGTTTATCTGATGGTAAATGATACGTTTTTACCTCTAAGGTTGTCTTTGTTAAAAGCCGCTATCTAAATGCATTTTCCAAGTGTGTAGATGAAAAGGTGGCAGAAGCATGGGGAAATAGAAAAAAGGCATATTATTCGATTGTTAGATAAGAGGTGGGGAAAGCCAGAGAGGATAAGTGAGTGACATTTAAACCTACAACATAGCTGGCAAATGAAAATTAGTGTTTCAAAAAGAAAGAAGTAGAGAGATCCAAAGAAGAAGAAAAATGAATGATAGATTTAGAAAAATAAACGAAAAATTCAAGAGTGGGGGAAAGAAGTGAAAAAAATTATCAGAAAAAGTGATACGGATAAAAAGAAGTGAAGCATAAGAAAAAACAGAAAGAGAGAATAAAAACTGCTCCAAAAATGATGAAGCAAGAATTTCCAAATGAAAATGAGAGAAGACAATATCAGAAAATATAGAAAGGAGAGAAGAATAAAAAGAAAAACAAGGAAGTAAGGAAAAGAGAGAAAAAGAAAATATTTTGAAAAAAGAAGAAAAGAAAAAAGTAGAAAGAAGAAAGAAATCAAAATTTAGAAGAACAAATAAAGAATAAAGTGATTTGAAATAATATAAGATCAAGAAGAGAAGGGGGAAATGAAAAAAAGCTACATAATACAAAATAAGTCAAGAGAGAAAATTGATGAACAGTTTTATTCGCGATAAAAGATACTGTAATGATTAAGTAGCCCGAGAAGCAGTAAAACAAAGACAAAATCCCAGGCGATAACGATAAGCAAACTGAAAGCGAAAGTAAAAGTTACAAGTCATGGCAAAAGTGAAAGTGAAAGTAGGAACGAGAGGTTGTAGGAGAAGAACGTGAAGGAAAGGCGGGACACTTTTCTTAACGAGGCTGGTTTTCGGAAGCTGTGTTGGCCAAATCTCCTTTTCTTCTTCAATTCCTGTTTGCACTACCCTTCCCTTCTTTCATCGCAGCCCCTTGCCTTCCTCTGTTGGTGTTTGTCGTTCAGAAAATTTCGTTCGTTTCCGTTTGCTACCTATTATTTTATTCTTCTCTTTCTTCTTCCTCTTCCCATTCTTCAGCCTCACTCACTCACAAACTTACTCACTCGCTTACTCCCTCACTTAATAACTCTGTTTCCAATACTTACACCTTAACTTAAATTCTGCCTTTTACACGCTGAAATATATGTGTATGTGAAGACACACACATGCACCGAATAATATACGTTAATTAATGCATACATATCCTTACTCTCCCTTTCTTTATCACTCACTCGAGATCTAAGTATCTGTTTTCCTACTGGACAACCAGCATTCCTACACACATGTATACACATTAAATTCCGGATTGATGAAGAAGCGAAAAACGTATCCTATGAAGCAACGGACACATACACTTTTCACAGGCCGGCAACTCCCTTGCACCCCCCACGCACAACCTTGCACGTGTACAAACAAATACACTCATTAACCTACAAACAATCCCCCAATATGAGATGTATATACAAATACTTTGACATCCCAATATAAACACAGGGATATACATCAATACATTCATGGTCAGAATTATAAACCTTGGACTCTTCTTTGTTGCACGAAATGGACTTATTTAAAGACATATACATGCATGTGTGTATGTATGTCTACATGTATATGTTTACGTGTATAAGTTTATAGACACGTGCAGATTTTACTTATATGCATATGTAAACACGCAAGCTTCTAAACAAATATCCAATCATTTGGACATCGTTCTGCTTTCCGTTTTTTGTTTTTTACCATTTTATGTTTCTCGTTGCCTTTCGTATCTGCACGTTTATCAGTAAAACTGACCTGAATAATGTCCCATCCACATTGAGACACTAACATCGTTTTTTGACTTTATTTTCTTTTCGTTAAATGGTGACGAGGCAATGGTTGTGAGATGTGTAAAGTTGGGGGCTTCGGGCCTTTCTCAAATTTGAAACTATAACAAAAAAGAAAAAGCTTAAAACAATGGAAAACTTTTCACCTATGAAACAAGGGACGAAAAATGAAGTACGTGTTTAAGAAAAATGAAAAAAATAGTTGGACTTTTTCATGTCCCAACAAACTGTAAACAAAACTTAAAAAGGACGTCTTGGGTCACATCAATGTTTACGTGTGACTAACTTCTGCCGGGCATCGAATTCGACTCCGTAACAAGTGTTTAATGCCGCAAGAATGGGTTCAGGAAGATATGAGCATAACCTGGAGTCCTACCTCTGGGTGGCCTCACTGCCAGCCGAAGGATCTCATAATATCTTCGAAAGTTAAGTAAAATAAATATTTATATATAAATACACACACAACTGAACACACACACACACACACACACACACACACACACACACATATATATAGTATTTCCAAGGTACGTATACGCATATTGGTTGATAAATTGACGTTTTAATTATCATGGATCTAACTTGACAGTTTTCTTCTTCGAAAAACAGATGTACTAATAAAGTTTCACTTTCAAGCGGTCATGCCAAATATCTAAGTATTCTAATGTGAATTCAAAATGTACTTATAAAGTGTGCATACATTTCTACGTTATCAAATCAAATAATGTACATATATATGTGTGTCTGTGTGAGCATATATGTGCGTGCGCGTGTGTGTGTAGTATAATTGAATAGATATAGAAGTTGCACTGAGCAAACACTATCGCCTTGGATTGGTTATGGGTTCTTGAAAGAAGTGGGGTGATGTGTCACCCCTACCACCACAACTTTTTACACTCGAACTCTCACACACACATATGCACACACACATATACACATATGCATAACCACATGCACTTGCAAATATATCTTAGTACACCTTTGTACATAGAAAGTCATTGTATATGCACTCAGACACATCCCAGACCATCAAATGGCGGACACACACATGTACTGAAATTGGTGTAACAGATTTTTTAATCTGATATATAATATTGTGATAACCTTCTAGCTCACAAAACACTCATGAAGATAAACATTCGGTAATTCAAGCAACTATACACTCACCATATCATGAAAGATTCTGACCATCCTTGGTCTTATTTTTAAAAAAAAAACATGTGCTTTGAATGAGTTTGACTTGATAAGATAGGATATAAATCAGTCTTTGAGGTGTACCATTACAGTTCTCGGCTCGGGAAATGGAATTCGTAAAGTCCACATGATTTTATTTATGTATCCTTAGCACTGATTGCGTTTGGAAAAGCATGAGCCCAATTCCCTTCGTGCTCTTCCCATTGTCATAAAATCTTGACGGGGGATTCTTGTTCCTGGGATGTCACAATTATTTCCTAGGGAGGGTTGAATGAGGAGACACATAAACAAACCATTTTTCACCCAAGCAATAATAAATGCAAAATCGTGTTGACAGGCACAGCACACACATACACACACAAACACACATATATATATATATGTGTGTGTATGTGAGAGAGAGACAGAGAGAGACAGAGAGAGAGAGTGTGCGTGAATTAAGGAAGCACCCCTTCTTTTAAGCAAGTATTATACAAAAGTTTAGATAACTTGTTAAATTCTTCTAATAAGCGTTAAATTTAAAAGTCTAAAAAGCTTCACTGCTCTGAATGCTTTTAGAATCTTCATATATATATATATATATATATCGATAGGGACGAATGAAAACGCAAACCCAATCTCAACCGAGATTGTTTATGTTAACACTTATGAAAGGCATGAATCAGCTATTCCGTGCATCGAGTCTCATCATTGAAGTGACTATGATCTTTCAAAGTCTGGTTTAAATGTATCAATCTCAATTCCGTTAATTTTAAAGGTAAAGTAGCAAAGAACCCATATTCCCGTTAACCAGGAGTGGTCTCTCTCTCTCTCTCTCTCTCTCTCTCTCTCTCTATATATATATATATATATATATATATATATATATATATATATACATACATATATATATATATATATATATATATACATGTGTGTGTGTGTGTGTGTGTGTGTTTGTGTGTGCATGTGCAATGAAACAAGTAACTGTTAGATCCGAGAAGTGTGTATCCCTGGGTATAAACAACTGAATAGTTTTGGTAATGAAAATTTTGTAAAAATGACTCAGATGGATATGGAATGACACAGGCACACACACACACACACACACACACACACACACACACACACACGTGTACGCGCGCACGCACACAAATATATATATAGAGAGATAGATAGATAGAAAGGAATAGATAGATGGATAAATAAATAGATAGAAGTCCTATCATGAAGCATACATTGGAATATCAAAATACAAGGCTTACTTTTTTCATTAGATACGCATAATCAAGGAACACATGGAGTGAAATTCGTGTTTGTCACACACTTGATGTACAATAGCATTTTCACGAAGTAAATCGTCAGCAACAGTAACAGCAAGTCTTAAACAGCAACCTGCTTTATCTGTTTTATCTTTATTATATACAAAATGTCCTCGGCCATAAAACCAGTCAACTAATTACTTGAATCCACAGTTGGTTCTTTTTGTGGACAAGAGTCGATTAGTTGCCATGGCGTTTACCTGGACTGTTGATAATTGTATTTCCGGAAGAGAGCGTAATTAGGTGGCAGTGCCCAGCTCCTTTCCAAGTAGCAAGTGGTAGGTTGCACGAGGTTGTTTGCTACGTTTTTTCTATCACCCACAGTCAGGTCGTCGTAGGGAAGTGGAAGCAGCAGTCGCGTTATTTCGTCCAGCTGTTCTCATTCTCCTATATTTTACTCGAGCAATTTATCATAATTCACTTCCGGCTTGCTAGCCCCATCGAAGCTTTGCCCGAACCCCATTAACCGTACAGTTCAGGAACGCATTCTTTACTCTGCCTGTTATGTTTTTCTCGTTACAAGCTGTTTGAGAATCAAAATTGTCCATCTCCTATATAGGTTGCCAACCAAAGCTGAATGGCCCAGTCTGCTTTGGTATTTCCCCATAGCTGGTGTAGGGGGAATGGATTCATACATTCCTAAGTGACATCATTGCAAAGTGAATGTGAGCTGCCTCAGCCGGGATTTGAACTTTGGTTGTGAAATCCATGATGCATTTTTTTATAAAACACGTTATGACACATCCACAAACTCACACATATACTCCCCTCACCTACACCTATCGTCAACTCTATTAGATAAATATGTATTTGTAAAAAACACTTGGGATATTTTTCTATTCATCACGAATGTAAAAAGGTTTATAACGTTGGAAGTATATTTATTTATTAAGACGGTACATACCTAGGAAGATAAAATTATGTTTACATGTACACTTATAAACCGGGATAAAGTTTCAAAAACTTGTTAAATGCTGATTATTTTATGTGAAAGAAAAATTGGATCATCGTTTTTTATTGAATTTTCGTGCAAGTTTGTAAATAACCTCTTAATTAATTTTTTTCCAGCCAATTTTCTTCGTTTTATAGATCATGAATATGTAACGTGGAGAGCGTGAAAATGTTTTGTTTTTTCCTTTTACTCAATATTTTGATAAAAAAGACATATCCCTACCCTATATAAAACGATATAATTAATGCACCAAAAGTATATACTACGTACAGTCAAGAACACTCTAAATGTGCAGAGCTATCATGCATAATTAGCCAGATTTCATCCATAAAAACATGTGAATATAGGATGAATTTTCATTTTTACAGTTGAGATACTCGATGGCAGGTAGAGAAGAATCATTTTCTACTTGATGACCATAGAAATCCACATTGAGGTCAGAAATAGCTGAAATTGTAACACTGATCTCTTGAAATTGGTGCCAATGAGCGTCAGAAGTTCAGAGTAGAATCTTCCTGGCTCTAAAATGTAACGAAGTACCCAAATATGTTCGGTTCTATTCAAGATCACAAGTTATTTTATGAACAAGTCAACTTCTGATGTTTAGAAAAGTTTTTTTTTTAGATATATAAACGGGATGATCCTTGAAAGGATAAGTTGGTGGAATAGAGTTTGTAATTCTCACTTCTTGAATTTGATCATATTGTAATGATCAAACATACAATGCAATTTTTTATTCTTTTGCAAAGAGCATTATTTTCTGATTTCTTTTGTGTGAATAGTTTAGAAAATGGCTATTATTCCAACCAAACTTTGCTTTTGTGGCCAGGATAATGACATTCATATGTAATTGATTTTCTTACTTCGTGTGATTGAAATGTGCAAATTTGCCCAATGTTCAATTGAAAAAAAAGTAGATTTCGAATTATCATTGTCTTAGTTGTAAAAACAAATTTTTATGGGAATGATTCCGATTTTCAATTCTTTTCAGACATAATCAATCCAAAAATAAAAATTATGACCCAAGATCGAGAAAAATGCTTTTTTTGATAAGTTGCACAGGGCTTTTGAATAAAAAGGATATAATTTTCATTCAATTTTCTTGCAGGTTTGTCTTATTAATGTTTCTTGATTACAGATTTATATTTGAATGTTCATCGAACTTTTAATAATTTTTTGCAATTAAATCCATGGTAAGTATTAGCTGGACATTTTTTCTTATGAGGATGTTAGTGCGCAAAAAAATGAGTTGGAGCAACCTAGATAATCTATCCGACCTTTCTGGGCCAATTTTTCTACCTAACTGCGAGAACTGTCTCATATCTCAGAAGCTAGTCAATATAAAAGCATGCGGTTTCCACCAGTCGATAACACGTGTTTCAAAGATCCATTTTGATTTTTGAAAAACAACCCTACCCAGTCCGTTTGTCAAGTTTTTTTATGCTTAATAATTCAGAAACTTACAAAGATAGAGACATGGGAATTTCACTAATCAATAGCCATTTTCCAAAAATTTATAGGCTATACAACGGTGGGTTTCAGTTGTTCAGGAATAATGGTGTTATTTTTTCCTGAAACGAATTTTTTTTGGTAATCTGTGCTTATAGAAATGTAGAATACGGTAACTAAACTGCACAGAGAGCGTTATTTACATTTGTATAAGCAAGAATTACCTTATTTCTAGCATATTCTGGGAACGGATAGAGTTTATCCGAATATCCTTTTTCTGGAAACTTAATCAAGCCCGTCTTTCACGCGTAATAACTCGGGTATGATTATACTAAGTACGGAAACTTGGTTTTGTAATATTCAAATATTCTTGAATACAGGTAAGGGAGCATTATATCAACGCAGTTATTGGGGATGTGTTACGAATATATATATATATATATATATATATATATATATATATATATATATATATATATATATATATATATATATATATATATCAGTTTTGCAAAAAATTGATTGCTTTCTGGTTATTTCTTAGAATCGTTCTATATAAATTCCCTCCATCATAATAGAGAATTGCAAAATACTACCAAAGTCACACAGTTGTAAAAGATACCAGGGTGAAAAAAAATACATGGATTAGTCCAAAATTTCAGCATCTTGCACTGTTTATCTTACCTTAACAAATTAAGTACCGAACTGATCGAATTTGAAATGATTTTTTCTCCCGCCTCACTTCGTATCTCCTTTCACCTCACATACAATATTTTCTTGTTGCTTTTATAACAAGTTTTTTTTGTTTCAAATATGGACAAAAAAACGTCTCAGACTTTTAGGGACCTTATTTGGTCCGGTCTATTAATTACATCAAGATTTGTTTTTTACACTCTCTTATATGAATTCAAGATTTCATTCTGACCATATCAATTCTTCAATGGAATTTTTTTTACATTACTTCAAATTTTGACGCTGCGGTTGAACAGTTATTGACTGTGATAACGAGTTATCATCATTTCTGCATCCATTAGGTTTTCACACCTTTTACAAAGTAAATTTTAGCTTACATCCGAGATCAAGAGGCAGCATTTTTTTTAAATACTCTAACGCCCCACAAAATATTCTTCCTGTTTTTGTAGTGCCTTTGTCTTGATTTTTCCTCGAATCCTGCCTTTTTCTAGGCTCTTTGAGAACGTTTCAAATGCTACAACAATGTTGTGGAAAATTGTCTCCTTAATTCCCTTCTTATTTTTTCTTCTCTCGATGTTCATATATTTTCCAAAACTTTTTACCAAGATTCCAATGCCTAACATCCAGACTAAATGCCGAAATAGTTCGAATCAGTTTTAGGACTAGACAAGCAAAATATTTCCATAATTGCAAGAACTATCTGTTCGTACGAATGGACTGAAGTTGATGAGTAACCGATCAGAAAAAACAAAATTCTGCCTATGTATAAAAAGTTCGATTGCAGTTGTTACTAAATCACAATGTGTGTAGGATTTTCTATTTACCTAACTGCTTTAATATATATATATATATATATATATATATATATATATATATATATATATATATATATGCATTTACTCCAAATTCTCATTTTGTTTGATCATGGCCAAAATCTGCTCTATTAGTTTCTTTTAATGCAAAGACTTATATCATAAAGAACTGGATATAAAATCCAACAGAATAATAATGAATTGCGTTGTAACATACCGAAACTCTATTTGAAATGATTACTCGTTATTACACAGCAAGTCTATCATTTGGCGTAGACAACGTAAATAGAATATATATATATATATATATATATATATATATATATATATATATATATATACATATGTGTGTGTGTGTGTGTATGTTTGATTGAACTCGTCGGATAAAGAATGTCGTTTAAATTTCTCACTACGAATTTAAGAGTTAAACTGATGTAAGAATTCACCAAACGCTATTTCTGAACCAACTCTTTCTGATTGAATGCTTTTGATTGGTCTTATAATCATTATAAATATCCTCAAAGCTCATAATATTTCATGATCCACTGATTGCAAGTCGTGAAAGTGAGATTGTAAGCAATTTTTATCTGCCAGATTCATTATAGTTTGGTATCTTATATATATATCATCCGAATGATATCTTTTGTTTTCTCAAAGAAAAAAAAGACCCAATAGGTCTGATAACGAAAGAATTAACCCTAATGCATTCTACCAGCAGTACTGGCCTGAAACATGCGATTCAACCAGAAAACTGACTGTCAAACAAAGAACCATGCAGCGTACTGAAAGGAAAAAATCATGTTAAAAACGATCTCAAAAAAATTACAAAACAGCATAATATTAAAGAGCAGACGTGTGTTGAGATTTCCTTGAAGCCATTAGCAAACTTAAGTAGCAATGGGCAGGATATGATGCAGTAATTTCAGACAACAGTTGGACATCGCAATTCACATCGTGGATTCCTGGAGATCTTTTTTCAAAAAAAGGCCTAATTACGTCTGCTTTCACGCTAAGTGTAACACTGCAAGGGGTTTTCTGATACCTAAGGATAATTTTTACTAACGGATACAGAAAACCTTCAGTTAGCAAAACATACTAATGTAAGTCTATTGCGAAAGTGACAAGGCGTAAGGTGAACTTTTGACAAGCCGGATATACCTATAAGTGATCAGAAAATGTTTATTTAAAAAAAGTATCTGGTTGGTTTCGCTTCTTGTTATATGTTAACCACATTTAAAGGATCTGAAGCATTTGAACCACGGCAAAACTGAAGCATATATTTGTGCCCCAATCTCGCTTCTGTTGAATTTATGACTTTGTAAAAGAAATTATGAGCCGTGTATCTCTTGTATTTATTCTTGGTATTGTTTTCTATTTTCGTTATAAGTACATTTGGATTGAGTTGAACATTTGAAATCCATTCATTTATAACTCTCTGAGAGAAGTTTTCTTATATTTTTTTGCCGTGTACTATATAATATTCGCTTTTGTTCATTATAAGGGAAATTCTTTTGGATATTATCTATGCCTTATATTATTTTGAATGTTTTATTGGGTCTACCATCATTCGCATATATTTTAGTGTAGTTTGTTCCAGAATCTGTCTCCATATGAAAGGGTAGAATAAACTCATTATGAAACGTTTGAGAGATCAGGAGACTAAAAACTGCAAACTTCTGCTTAAGGAATTAGAACTTTTTCCTAATATTTAAAGCTAGGTCAATTTACTTATTAGAATAAAAATCATGTGATGACTTTTTTCCCTAACGAACTGATCCGATATGTCGGTTGATAGGAGTGCTGTATATTATATTTTAGGGGTTAACACACACACGCTCGATTGAAAGATTGGCGTAGCATATTCTTCCTAACACTGTTTATATAGCCATGGAAAGAATCTGCGTCATGACTAAAGAACTTGGGTGATGCCAGATACATTCTACAATTAAATGCCTGTAACTTCCTTTAGAATCCATTCATTAAAACAGAAATAAGACCAAAAGTTTCTATGGAAAAGAGACTTCCTTTTTGTGAGTCGTTTAAAACAGAAACATTTGTCAAGATTACTATATATGCAAACATTCGGAAAAAGTGTGCCAAGTTAGTTCTTTTATTCGTAGGTAGAGATGTGAATGATACAGTGTTAGAATCGAAAAATATATACTTTAAGCCAGTCATAAGAATGAATTCGAGTAAAAATTAAGACTTTAGGAATATGACAACTTGGTCATAGAAGAGAAATCATATGTGAGAGGAACTCGATGTTATGTTGTAATAAGTTGGAAGATGGAGCTTTAAGAAATGAACAACGACACCAATGACTTCTTTGAAATTTATTTTATTTCACAGGCCTTTTTCCCCACTTAATTTGACGGATATAGGTTGTCATTAACATCTAAATTCTCCTGAATATAGAATAGATAGAATTTATTTTCACCATCTCTATTCTTAGGTGATTTTTTTTCTTACATTACTTCGAATTTTGACGCAACGGTAGTTCAATTATTAAACGTGAGTGCGAGTTTTTTTTTTTACAGTTGTTGTCCTTGATACGGTAGAAAAAAACTTCAGAATTTGACTGAAGTTTTACCAAAAAGGGAAAGAAGAAGAAAGCAAAGCTTTTTTTGCATATATTCAGTTAAGCTTAGTCTCGCACATCGCCGTATACGAGTTTCAAACACATCCCAGGAATGTTGGTCAGTGAGAATAGTTTGCAAACCACTATTCCAATGTAAGGCTTCCAAATAGTTCCTAAACTCAATCTTGTCTGACACAAGGCCATAGTAATGGAGGACATAGCGTGGATCAAACTCTTTACGTTAGTCATGGTTAGCAATATCTACGCTCTGAAAATAACTAAGCTCAATCTAGCCCTACACAAATCCAAGTTGGTGGACTACACCTTAAAATTTGATCTTACTACCCGAGTAATAATCTACGAGATTAGCTTGCAAGTCACCGTATGCCGACGAGACGCCCCGATATTTACTTATGCTATCTTAGTCTAACAAAAGGTTAGAGCAGTGAGATACCCTGTGAGAAACGAGCTCACAAGAAGTAATGGTCTACGATATCAGCTTGCGAACCTCTACCAGCCGGCAGGGCTCTCTGAATTCAAACTGTCACAAGAGTACCGAATTCGAGTACCCAGGGAAGATGAAACTAAGTAAAGTAATGATCGGTCTGCAAGATCAGCTTTACGACCATCCCATACGTTACTGACATTTTTTTAATCATTTTATTCCAAGTGAAATGCCCTTACGCTGCCTTCGGCATCATTTGTCCTCGCTCGGGCTTGACATATCACGAGTTTATCTGCCTTGCCTAGTTCTACGAACCACTGTCACCGTTAGGAAATGCACAAATATCTCAGCCACTAAGCAGACCTTAATTTTTGTGTAGTCGCGAGATTTGCGATATGTTGAGTAGACTTAAAGGCGACATGCACCTGAAGTGGTATCACTTCCTTGATCATACGTTACCATATTTTACTCATATTTATTTATTCCTTCAAAGAATGGTGAACCTATTGTATGACTGCAGTAAAGGAAAACCCGGGAATAATTTCAGGGAAATATGAAAATATTCGGACCTTCCAAATTAAGAACAATCAATATGTTCGATTTCTTTTTCTCTTTTCATTCGAGGAAACCATTGAACAGTTTTGAACTGAAAAAAAGGCGACTTGAATCTTGAATGCGAAACACAAATCAATTGGCTGGCACCTCATTGAGAATCAGCACGGTGGGTATCAAATTAAATCTAGTTTATTCGGTATGGATCCTGGAGTTGCCTTTTGGGTTGTGGGGTCTTGAAATAAAACACCGATTATGATTTCGAATTGTTCAGCTGATGTTTTCTGGTTTTTGTCATTTTCTGTTGGGTTTTTTTGTTGTTGTTTTTTGTTTATGGGTTTTTTTTTTAGTGTGGGGAATTAAATGAATCAAGGAATTAGAATTTCTGAGATATTTTGTGCCTCCAAGGTTAGGGTACCGTTACATTCCATGAATTTTTATTTGAAAAGAAATAATAGAGTATCAAAATTGAAAAAAAAAGTGTGCGTAGGAGAAAGGAAGAAAGACAAGTTGGAAAGGAAAACTGATTAATATTCACCAATATATTAAGTGTATTGACAAGGGAAAAGATCATGTTGGAAAATAAATATACGTTGCGTATAATGTTTGCCTTTATCGAACCCACGTTTTCGGATATTTCATTTCATGGTTGATTGAAGAATTCCCACACCTCCCTTTTTTGTGTGCGTTTACATGTATATGTGTATACGTGTGACAATGGAAAATAAAATTCATTCGAATAGTAATGAAAGCTTAATACAAAGAAATAATTAATAAAAGAGGGAAAAAAATTAATGAAATAATGACTGTTTCAACTCGTTCGGAAGAAATCACTGGAAAGAGATATCGATATCAAACGCGGCCAGAAATGTTCAACCCTAGTAATTTGCATAAATTTACATAGGCATCAAGTGTAACAAGCTTTCAAACAGTATGATTTACGACAAGTGGGTCACGAGAGGACAATCGAACGTCAATAATATTGCAAGCATTTCAGCGCTTGAGAACTGAATACCGAAAGTATAAATATTTTCCGAAAAAATCAATTCTAATTTAGTTAAAATCGTTGACGTCACGATGGCCTAATATCCATATTTACTAAGCTTAATTTCGCCCTGCAGAAAGCAAAATAAGGGCTGATTGTTGAAGAAATATTTTATTTTGCCAATCTCCGAAGGCTGGTTAATAATGTTGCCTAGGAAAACAGCATTCGGAATCTTGAATTCAACCTGGACAAGAACACAGGTCATTTGTATCACTGATAATTATTCAATCACTCCAGCAATGATGCAAGATATTTGATACAAATAAAAAATAAGTGAAAATGACATAGAAAGATTATTTTGTGCCGATATTCTAAGAGAGTACAGCCTGCCTTGAAAACCATTAGCAGAAACCTTGGCTAGTATTTTCAAAGGAACTTCAACAACTGATGCCAGTGGGAAATATCTTAAATGAAGAAAATAACAGGTCTGGGTAGCCATTCGATAGAAACCGTCATGCAACCAGTGTTATCTGGCAGCATGCCTTGTTGGGGATAATCAATAAAAAAAAAAATTAAAAAGTGGAAGACGAATGAGTCAGTTACTTTCCTGGCTATTTCCTTTACAATAGCCATTAAAAAAGTGCCCTTCAGCACCAAAAATAGCAAGAATGCTACCGGACAAAATTCAAGGGATCAATTTAGCATAGACTTAGATTGCAAATCGAACATCAACTAAAAACTTATTTGGGGATAATTTTTCAAAAAAACGAAACGAACATTCTAGTAAATTATAAAAAATCAATGTTCAAATTTTCTATCCCTCTAGCTCCATTGGTGTTGCCTTCAAGTGTGACACACACATAGCCAGCCAGCCAGACAGATCAATTCGAAAACTGAAGAAACCTATCTTGACAGTTTTTCTTGTGACAGATTTGGTTGAATGGCCCCGGTTACACCTGTAACCAACATATATAGGTATATCTACAGTAGAATCATCCATATATGCTCGAGACACAAGTGGTTCGAATGGTGTAGATTTTATTAGTATATCATTGTAGAGACAACTATAAGTAATATAAACTTACTGTTCCTTGGTGTGCTGAACGTTAATATCTTTATCAATACTGTGCGGACAACTGACAATATTTTCTTTCACTCAAAGAGTTGAAAGGCTGTGCCCTCTTCAGGAATCCGTTAGAAACAATAGTTGTCTATTCCTTTATATTTGCCAATAGACTTGACGTTAAACATAGCTTGAGGCATTTGCGTGATATTTGAAAGAGTTACGATCTTTTGTAATAGAAGAAGAAAGAGCCAATTGAACCAGGCAACAAACTTTTATCTTTAACATGTTGAATTGTCTTATCTAACTGTGGGCTGTATAAATATTTTACTGACCTTGACTTTATAGTGTTGTCTAAATTGACTTGAACACACACACACACACACACATACATATATATTGACGTACATGAAGAAGATGATAACAATATATATATATATATATATATATATATATATATATATATATATATATATATATATATATATATATATATATAACTTCATCATGAGTCCATTCTTGGTCAAAAGCCTTTTCCAACTCCTTCCTTGACTATCTCAATTGCACAAATCTTTGCCATGTACTGATAGCAAATATTTTTATTTCATCCTGCATTACTATATCTGGTATTTTCCTAGTGCATTTACAATTCTTTGAGCGATTCGATAAACATTTTGCTTCATCTATTACCATATATTCTTGTTGGGTGCCCAGCCATTCTTAATTGTGTCATTTTGTTTTATTCTCTATCTGTGCAATTATATGTATATATATATATATATATATATATATATATATATATATATATATATATATATATATATATATATATATATATACGACATAAGTTATACATTAAAATCATAGCTGAAGCTGAAAGGGAGATGGTGTTTGATCATAACTGCAAGGCTGCCATGTTAATATAACTGTATTGTTTTTAAAATCACCGGAACAGTTACATGATAAATAAATGATAATCCCAATGGGAGAAAATAAGAAAAATGTAAATATTGTACCGTAATAACAAAGTATACGTACATTGCATTGACAGATATAAGGTGATAAGCGACTGAAGTAGCACAAAATTATTTCGACCGAGGTTTTTTAAAAAGTTAAATTCAAAATCGGTAAAGTTTTCTATAATATATATATATATATATATATATATATATATATATATATATATATATATATATATATATATATATATATACAGAGAGAGAGAGAGGGGGGGTTCAGCTTAAGCAGAACTCATCGGGACTATGAATAAGTATTACATGGGTTATTATTTCGCGAAATCTTGGAGCTTAGTATCTTTATCAATACCGTGAGATAAGGGACGATTCCAACCCATGCTGCTTGTTTGACGGATGCAGAATATAAGTTTACATGTGGTCTAATAAAAAAAAGAACAACAATGAGAAAAAAGTAGTGCTATTCAAGAGTTAATAATGAAAATGCTCCGAATTTCTCAAAACCAAATACTTCTATGTCCGTCACAATCACGTATAAATGAATAGTACTGCCTGGAAATATTGGATACATAAGAGAGTATGTATGCTATCAAATTTAAGTTTCACTTACTGATGGAAATCTGCATCCAATTGCAAAGGCATTATCCATTCGTCAGATGAGTTCCCAAAAGATACATGAATCCAATTCAAATCTGCCCGGAGATTACTCCTTTTTATCTGATCCATGCTACTCACGCAACTCTCCTAGAGAGTAAAGAATTTCCATGTTTAGAGAAAAGAAAAAACAACCAAAATAGGATTAAAGACTATTCAATCAAAAATTCGTGATGTGGGATTACTGGGTGAATATTCTGACAAGCGATAGTTTAAACTCTGGGTAAAACAGTTTGTGTTCACTTTGCACTAACACTCATCTTTTCCCTTGCTTATGGGTAGATCAACAAAGGGTGAAGTGAGCGACGACACCTCAGGTGTGTATCACCCCTGTCATAAGAA
>OY735229.1:41930323-41940323 GCA_963457665.1 Thysanoteuthis rhombus
GAGTGTATCATGCAGATATAACTACTTTATATTGGTAATGTTCCTTTGGCTGAACTTTCAATCGATATATCTGTATAATTGCGATTTAAATCAATAAACTGTATCATTTATATTACAGTGTTGCAATTAACTACAAAATTCATATCCAATATTCGTTCGTTTTTTAACAGTCCTATTTTCTTTTTTTTTTTTACATGAAATTCGCATCATTGGTGGGTCAGTAATGTATTATTTATGACACTTCTCAGGGCAATGGGATCGTCCATTTCTCTCCAATTAACATATTACATATTAAGATACAACTCCAGTATATCATGATTACTTTGAAAGTTTCACGTGGATCCGAAAGCAGACCAGAGTAAATGCTTTTATACGAATGATT
Source organism: Thysanoteuthis rhombus (assembly GCA_963457665.1). Classification (NCBI taxonomy): domain Eukaryota; kingdom Metazoa; phylum Mollusca; class Cephalopoda; order Oegopsida; family Thysanoteuthidae; genus Thysanoteuthis; species Thysanoteuthis major. The sequence continues at coordinate 41,930,706 of OY735229.1, forward strand.
AAATGGCAAAAATGGAGATGGACTGAGCATTTAGCAAAGAAAACGGACAACAGATAGAGCAGAACATTAATCGATTTGTGTCCATTGCCCTGTAGGAAAAGACCAGACACAAGACTGAGGGAATAGATAGAGAAGTATGCCGGTTAAATAGAGCGGAGGTTAGTACGGTTACGGTAGTCATGGAAAGAGATCAGAAAGTCATTTGTGTTGAAGTGGGCTTATGGCAACAGAGAGCTCAAGTAGCCATCACTTTTCTGTAAGTGATATGACTCGAAAATAAAATAACTATTGCAGTGTTTGTTTTTTTTAACATCGTCTATCAAAGTTCCGATGGCATTGCTCTCAATTAAGTTTAAAATTTCATTTTAAGTTCACACAGCTATGATCATAAATTGAGGGGTTCGTAAACTGTATGTATGTAAGTATATACGTATTAATAGGATCAGAATTACTGCAGTGAACCTACGTTCATCTCGCAAACTATATTTGCAAGTCTGAGTTCGCTTCTCATAGAGTGACCCGAATTGATGGTCGTGTGGCAAACCACGCTTATTAATTATCTTATCATGATGATGATGACGACGGTGATGATGACGCTATTAGCGCGTGTTCAAGGTCTAAATCAATCTTTCCTCTTCCTGTCATTTTTGTAATGGATGACTGAAGCCGCCTTTTGATTGTCCACCTGGTAATTGAAGACTTTATATTACCTGTACATTAGGAAGAAGTGAACAGGTGGTCGGGTGACACAAATGACCAAGTAGATATACCCGGAGATTAAGCCAGTGTTCATATTAATGAAAAGTGTGGATGGGTGAGCGGAGAAGGGGGGGTGGGTAGAGACTGGCAACAAGGTGTGTGTTCATACGTTGTGGCAAAACGAAAACCCACAAAGACGCGCGCATAACGGAAGTACATTGAGGTTTGAACGAGGTCTGAAAGGTAAGGAAAATGATATTCATGGTTAGTCACTCACTGGGGCGGCCTGTACGTGCGACACAAACATAGTCAGCCAATCAGACCAACTTTTGAAGAAAAAAAAAACGTAAAAAGATCAATGCTAACTGTTTTGGTGATAGTTTGGGTTAACCATATCATATATTGGGCAAAGGCGTAACTGAGGGTGGGATGGTTATTTGGAAACGCCCGCTGGGCGCCCGATTGGAAGAGGCCCCCAGAAGTTATATCGATAGTAGTTCGCCTACTGTATTGCTTATAACAAATCTCAGAAGATGCTGGAGGGTCCCCCCAAGGAACCAGAACCTGAGGACTACCGATTCCCTAGCTACCCCTGTGTAATTGTGATGTATTGCTTAGCAATAAGATAGATAGTTAAATAGATAGATAGATAGATAGATAGATAAGTAGTGTATATATATACGTGTGTGTGTGTGTTTGTGTGTGTGTGTGTGTGTGTGTATTTATGTATGTGTGTAGGGGTGACACCAACTCTAGCGGATGTCAGTATCTTGAATGCTCAGCAACACACTGAAAGATGTAGCTAAAAATGGAAGAAAACATTTCTGAAGCTGAAATGAATCACGTCCGCCAGTTCCCCATTTTGGTTGCTTCATGAAACTAACAAAACATTATCGGCAATAATTACAGAAAATTGCGTCGTTCAGTAAATAAATGCAAATCCGTTTGAAAGCAAATAAATATTCAGAGATAGTAGGATACAACGACTTTTATAAGATATATATATACATATATACATATATATATATATATATATATATATATATATATTATAAAACGTCGATGTATCCTACTATCTCTGAATATGTATATATATATACGTGTGTGTGTGTGTGTGTGTGTGCATGTGTGTGTGTATAATCTAGAAAGCTCTGCAGCTTTAAATACTAGACATTAAAAAGATGTGCAAATGTTTTTTCTGTCACTTCAATATATATATATATATATATATATATATATATATATATATATATAGATAGATAGATAGATAGATAGATAGATAGATAAATAGATAATAGATAGATAGATAGATAGATAGATATGGGGGCTAGATAGGTCCAGGTTGTACATTTTTCACTTGGATGATTATAACTTGTTTCATTAAAACGCAAATATGACCAAAAGCTGTAAAGGAAAAGAGAGTTCAGATCTAAAACGTTTGTCGAATTCATTATATCATCATTTAAACATTCGGAAGCAAATATACTTATTTACCTGACCAGACCTGTCTAACTGAACTGTTCTGCTAGTGGGTCTGCAAGTGAATAATATACTGTTATAACAGGGATTTAAGATCTTAAAACTTGAAAGAAGAACGCATTTGAGTGAAAAGTAAGATTTTAGAAATACGGTGACCACTAGGTTGGAAAAGAGGAACAAGATGTGAGTGGACCCCAATTATTGTAAGAGGGAAAAAATTGGAAAGAGGACAATAAAATCAAAAGGAATGAAAACATATATTACTTGTTTTATAGTCTGACTTGTTATTTTGCAGCATTTTTGATTTTCCTCTGCCTCAAATGCAATGCAGTTAGAGAAGACCAATTAGACCATCACAATATACCAACCAGCTGCAAACATATGCTGCACTTAACATTTAATTTCAAGGAATTCTGACAGAAGCTGCTTGTCATGTAGTGTATACTCTGTTTCTTGCCACATCTTACAAATAAAGACCACGCTATCATCAATTGCATAAAAGAGCAAGAACTAGGCACTCATTACTTACCAGGGTGAAGAAAAAAAAACGTTTTTCATGCTTACAACACGTATGACTCAAACTTTGTGGCAAAAAGAGTGACTTTTTTCTGCTGAAAATGAGGCTAACATTGGCTCCATCAAGCGGTGGAAACGAAAGTTAAAGCAGGTGATTCAACCTGCGCCCAACAAGCCCCAACCCTTGTGTGTTTGTGCGTATGCCCATGTGTGCACGTACATGTCCATATCTGTGTGTGTGTGTGTGTGTTTGTGTGTATGCCCATGTGTGCACGTACATGTCCATATATGGGTGTGTGTGTGCGTGCGAAACTTGTAATTTTGTGAAATCTCGACGGATTTTTCGAGAACATTCCGGCAATTTTATGGAATCCCTAGTTTCGCTGTCAGTATAGTAATAGTTAAGAAGCGCGTTAGGCTGACAATTTCCACTTGAATGATTTCTGCTCTCACTAGATGTTCCACCATTATCGCCTTGTGTCAAACTAAACTGAACATGCAGAGCAGATACTGATGCAGTATACACTTGATATTGATAAGTTTAGTCTAGTTTGAAACATGGACTCAGTATTTAGGTACCCAGTGAAGATAGATCTTATCATAGAAGTTTCACAATCTTACTGTAGCACACACACACACACACACACACACACACACACACACACACACAAATATATATATATATATATATATATATAATAATAATAGAATGTGGATTCGTTACACAAACTAACTCATGTTTCTGCCTTCTCTGAGCCTCATCAGTCAAATTTGATGAGGCCTGGAGAGGGCAAAAACAGGATTTAGTTTGTGTAGCAAATCCACATTCTACTATCTATTTCAAGCTCTACTCTAAAACAACTTAACTTCAAGAGTAAAAAGTTGTATGTATTGAGCACTCCATTTAATAAATCCATCACATGTCAGAAGTGGCTCTATATTATCAATATATTATTATATTATGTTATACTGCTAGCCTGATCTGTACCATATATATATATATATATATATATATATATATATATATATATATATATATATATATATATATATATATATCGATTATGATGTATTTTTCAATTTGTATGAATACAAAAGAAATCTGTTGTTGATATTCAGTCAAAATGCTCAATACTTATCAAAGTATGTAGAGCTAACGATAGATAAAAACAAGCACCAGGTAGCTGAATAGTGCGTTAGGAACAAAATGGTGATATTCATTGTGTATTTAATAACGATATTACTACGATATATCGTTATAATTCATAGAGACCAAAACAAGTGTAGCATGCAGATTGGACTGCTTTATATTGGCAATTCACCCCTTGCTGAACTTTCAATTAATATACTTGCATGGGTGTAATTTATAATACTAAAGTGTATCATTTATATTAATGTATTTTGAGTAACCGTTTAATTTATATCTAATATTTGTTTAATTTTCAACAGTCCTAATATTTTAAAAGCACACACTTTCTGATCTTACAACACGTATAGCTCAAACTAATGAATTTGTATAATTGGGAATTGATAGCATTATTAGTGGATCAGTGTCGTATTATTGAATTTCCATAACGTGACCTTTGTTGGTCCGGCAAAGAGGATCATCTACACACCATTTCGACCGTTGCATTAATCGGCCATCCTCGGATGTATGCTGTGATCGGTCACAAAGGCCGGCGAATATATCATTCGATAGGTCTTGTCGATGAGAACAAAGACAGAGAAAATTGACAGAATAAAGACTGCCCCAATGAAAATATCTCGTCTCAAAATCATCTTGAAATGTTGTGTAAAACGATACAGGTTAAATCGATTTTGATACCCTGTTTTCGTTTCTGAACAAGCATTCAATTAGTTTAGACTTGTGGTTCTTGACCTTTTTTGATTCTCGTTCTACTCCAACTGTTAAAAAAATGGTTGTCCCTCCTTTATAAAAAAAAAATTGAAGTTGGAATGGTACAATGTAATGTTAGATTCAGGAATTTACCTAAGTTTAGAGTTCCAAATCAAGGAGGATAAGATTTCTGGAAAAACAAATCATTTTTTGGCACTTCACAGAATTTACAAACAGTTTTTTTTTTAATTTCTCTATTGCGTGAAATCTTATTACAAACATGCAATAACCTCATTGCTTTTGAGATTACATCGTTAATGAGCAAACCTTTGCCTACAAGGAAATATATGGTAATAGTATACGAATTGATAGAATCGTGTAAATTACAAATCAATACTATAGTTTATTGAGAATTAATCAGTTAAGCTTGAACGCAACTCCTTCGAGCCAGAAAATCATTTTCACTCTTCACGCCGAAATTCTAAATGGCCTCATACCCCCAGTTTATTCACAACGTCCCTTATGGGGCGTGCCTAACCCCCTGCTAAGAAATAATGGTGTGCACTCTTTTAGACTTGTGTATTCATCAGAATGGAAGCTAGGGATCAATTATTAAGTATCTTTTGTTTTGTTTTTTTTCCAGCTCGGCTTAGCACTTAGACTGCAAAAACCAACAAATCGATATAATCGGTACTAAGTTGTACTCAACCACTAAGACTATTGCTAAAGACCAAAACTTAAGACAAATGGCCGATTAGTCTTGAAAAGTAGAAGCAGCTAAGTGATTTCCACCACTGATTTGACGTACATACACTTTTTAATTTCGTTCTCAGACTCTTGACGAGAGACCGTCATGAAAACCTTAACCACAATTTTTTTTCATCGTAGATATTCCACTAACAGAATTAGATTGACATTAACAAGATTTGATGCTTCTTATCATCGTCATCGTTATCGTCATCATCATCATCCTTTTAACATTTGCCGTTGGCACAGATCTCCCCATGTTTCGCCAGATCTTTCGATCATGGGCGTTGTGGAGCCAATACATCCAGAACTTTTCTACTTATCTACCAGTTCTCTGATATACTCTGTGAGTCGTGATGTCTAGTGGTTGTCTGACATTCTTGCAATATAACCAGCTCATTGCCAATTGATTTTTCTTACGTATCTTATATCTCTGACCCCTGTTTGATTTCTACAATACTGAGCTCTCTAGTGATCTCAACATGTGACGTTGAGCGTGATTCTCTCCACTGCACATTTCATGTTTTTTCCTTCGAGGGCCAATCTTGAAGAGGTTCCATGTTTCGACTCCATGGGTGATCATCAGAAGAATGTATTTGTTCCTTCTTTTGGGGATTCGTGTGATTTTCAACGCTATTCATCCAACGTAATGAACGGTTCAGCTGACACGAAATGTCATAATGAACATACACTTCACCCTGTGATCATAAGTAAACACGTTTGAAGTACGCTTTCACTAGTAAATTATCATAAAGAAAATTGGATATCTAGTACTACTGAAATATCATAATCATTATTGACTATTTTCCTAGAGTGTAATTTTTTTTTCTATCGCAACTCAACTCAGGTGGTTGAGCTACAGTAGTAGTTAAAAGAACACCGGGTGGAAATAACAAATAAGCTCTCGAAAGACTCAAACTCAACTTGGGTACAGGGAACCCTGCGAAGATAAATAATAAAAATGAAGGTAACTATCTCTTCGGTGGAAGGGTCCGTTGTTTCAAATGATAGGTATGTGATATTTTTATCATTGACATCTTTACGTTTAGATGGGAGAGTCTATGCTTACAGATAGAAAACCAAGAAGATCACTCTGTCCATAATTTGAGTGGATGTTTAGTGATAGATAAATAGTTTTCTATCCCTCTATCACTCACAGCCACATTTTGATTTTGGTCAATCTATTTAGCGTCTGATGTCAGTGTTTGAGCCAAATACTGAACAACCGTAGTCACCATAGATCGCGAACGGTTATATCCTTTTTTTTATTGGTTCGATTGCTAGTACATATGTGAATTCCAGCGCTCCTGATTATATCGTTTTGTACTCCAGAAGACCATTTCTGAAATGTTCTCTTTTATTTTCAAATCACTTTTGACCTTTTGTGGACTTTATTTCAACGTGATTTATCTTTAACATCTAGATAATCCAGATTACATATGTTTCTAGATTTTTTTTTTTAACCATATTTTCGATATTTTTGGTGGAAATAACTTAGATTCTCTGGAAAGATGTTTGCGTTGTTTTTTGTTTGTTTTTTTTTTCTCTAGTTTAGATTTTGTCCAGTAAAATCCAGTAATTTCTCACTGGGAAACAAGCAAAATAAAGTTTTAAAGTATGATGGCACATAAAGAATTTATTCTGATCATATTAATTCTCTAATGATTTCGAAACCTGATGCTACCAATGCTCAATTACTGACTGTGATGGTGAGTTTCTGTATGGTTTCTGTCCTTGGGTTCGAATCAAGGTGAAAACCAACATATTTATGGTAGACAGAGAAGAGATGAAAACTGGACACTTTACAAACTCACTAACAACCGCACCGTTAGGAAGTTGGTGACCTCGCGAAATATGCAATGGTTTGATAGTATGAATATGTATGCATACAGCTGCTAATCTGTGTATTCCTATATTTACATATCTATCTATCTATATAAATACCTCGATTTGCTGATACCTATTGTGCAAATAATACACACGCACACGCACACACACATATATGTATGTATGTATGTATGTATGTATATATATATACATATATATATATATATATATATATATATATATATATATATGTATGTATGTATGTATGTATGTATGTATGAATTATAAATTGCATTATATCATATAGAAACTTATTTGAAATGGTTTCCCGTCGTCACACGGTTAATATATCATTACAGGAGATCATTTCAAACGAGTTTCTATATAATACAATGCAATTTATAATTCATTCTGTCAACCAAATATGCCCTTTTTTAATACATACGTATATATATATATATATATATATATATATATATATATATATATATATATATATATATATATCGTTCCTGAATGTGATAAGTGCAGTTGGACAAATGGATGCGCTTAATCAAATTAAAATTCAATTTCTAGATTTTTCATCTTATTGAAAACTCACCTATATTTATCAAAAAAGGGTTTTAGTAAGATAATAGATGTTAAAATCCATATTTTTCATACTTCATATTTTAGAACCACACTCTCTCTCTCTCTCTCTCTATATATATATATATATATATATATATATATATATATATATATATATATATATATATATATTCACATATATCGTCCGGTCGTATAAATCACACCCAAAGCATTACCGGTATATGAATAATCTATGAATAATCTCACCCATCTTCTTCTCTCGAGCTGTTTTCAACGTTTTCCCTCCCACTCTCTTATTTATTATGTCTTTATTTTCAATATCCATTTCTTTTCACTGTCTTTGTCTCTCTTCATCCCTCCATAGCTTTCTTTCTTCGTCTTTCAATCTTTCGACAACCACTTATTATGAATAGTAAATCGCTACATTCTAGTCTTTTGTTCCCCACGGTAAAGCACTCGAAAATATGACTCCAATCGCGGCGCAAAACTACATAAAGAGACAATCGATCCCATTCGATCCTCAACAATGGCAAGACGAACTGAAAATGGGCATAAAATGTGCAAAAACTGAGATGGAGAAAACAAAATAAAAAAGAAATCAAAGTAATGATACGAAAAAAGAAAACTCGCTAAAGTGAACGTGAAAGTGAAAGTAAGCCAGGTAAAGTGAAAGATTTAGACAAAAAGAAACAGATATGGTTTCATAATGCCCTCGTCAAAACATTATCATTGAAAGCAAAATCAATAACAATACCTAGATATATACTCTCGTGTATTATTAATCACAGTAGCAGTAATATTAATCCATTTATTGCTGATAGGATTTGGGATAAAGTTATTATTAATAATAGTGGGAGTACACTCGCTGTGAAGAACAACACAATTATTGAGTATTATTTGTTTTAGAGCCAACACTAGCATTGTAGAGTCTATAGCCACAGTTATTGTTTCTTATTACATCTCTAACAATGGTAGCAAAATTAATAGAATTAATTTCAGTAGACGCACTTTTGTTTATAAATAGATTATATAACACTATCATCTCAACGACTGCTACAACACAATTAATACATCTTTCCCTTATTTTCCAATAGTAAGGGAATAGGAAAGAAATTCAATCTGAAATATTGTGTTTTTTCATGGTTTTTAACACTGACCTCTGGCACAAGTTAGAAATTTGCAATTATCTCAGTCATGAGGTAGTCCATGAAAGGATGATTAAATGATAATATTGATACTATACATGGGTGCAGTCTTAAGCCTGCAACCCTGTGCATTGTTATCAAGCGAATTTTTGTCTAAATATCCCATTGTATCATGTTGGAGTGGTAATGGTGTATGTAATCATCTACAACAGCCTCCCTTTCTTAGATGTAGAATTTTTTATCATCATTAACAAGGTAATACCTGCGAAAAAAGGCATGGATATACAGATTACCTTGGTATCTAGAGGTTCAGTGTTTCATTGCTTTAAATGGCGTATACTGAAGAAGCAATTACTTTTATTTTATGTGGAGAACTTTCTTGAGAGTTCCATAGCTAGAAATGGTATGTTCATCAGAGATTGTTGTGGCGAAGAGCACAAGTTCCCAGGATGTAGACGAAAGGAGAGTAGTATATACGCTACCTCCATGATGGCACGCTGCAAAACAAAAGCTATACTACTATACTATACTACTTTCACTTTTGGCCTTTTATCCGAAAAAGCGAGAACCTATCGTAAAGTGAACTATCAAAAAGCGGAAACCAATTTATTCGAGTTTGATTATATGATATTTTGGTGTGAAACTGAGAGGCTTTTTTCAGTGGAAGAACCAATCGTTTTGAATGATGAGAAAAAGATATTTTTTCACCAGTAAAATCATTACCGTCGAGTAGAAAAGTCTTTGGTTACAGACATACAACCAAAAAAATCATTACGT
>OY735229.1:41942823-42005323 GCA_963457665.1 Thysanoteuthis rhombus
GACGTGCTTTGATCAAATTATTCGCCTTTGTTTATGGTCCGGTTTTCATTATTAATATTGTTTTAAAAAAAATGAAACCAGTTTGCATATCTTTTCTTCGACTACAACCACAATTCTCTCTTCACTAAGAGCGACCGCCACTATTTTTACTTACAATAATATTAATTATGACAAGACTGGATAGTCACTTAATGGTGACCGTTACGTAATCAACGTATTTCGACCAAAATGCCGTGTTGGGGATGTTCAATTAAAGAATTGGAATTTGGGAAGATCGATCAATAAGTTACATATCTCACCTCTTGTTGAGCAGTGATTACAAAAAAACAACAACTAGTAATGCTACCGGATACAAACTGAGGGATCAATTTAACAAATTTGCATAGCAAAATGAATCTTCCTAACGCTCTTCTAAAAACTTATCAACCTAGGACAGCGAGTCTTAGAAAGAAAGGTATACAAAAAATGTATCTTATCGATAGTCACCCATGGAGCTAAAACATGGAACCTAACCATAAGGTTGACCCTCAAACTGAGAATCATGCGATGTATACAGGAGTGAATCATGATCAACCTCACATGGAGAGATCATAGGACTGCACTGTATATTTAGAGGGAAAACAGATGTCCGATATATCATAGAGCAAATTAGAAAACTCAAATAGCAATGGGCTGGATATGTTGCAAGAATAGCAAACAACAACTGGACATCATGACTTACAACGTGGATCCCCAGAGATTATATGCGAAATTGTGGCTAACAGAAAGTAAGATGTCGTGACGAGCTAGATAAATTCAGGTGATACTGGCTCTGCAATGCCCATGATAGAGAGCCTCAATGACAGATGCTAAATGAATGATGATGATGTTGATGATGATGGTGGTTGTGGTGGTGGTGAAGGAAAAAATAAACTCATAATAATGCTTATATCCCCAGGCCCCAGCCTAATTGGTGCAGCCTGTTTGGCATGATAGATACATAGACAACTAGCCTTCAAAATCAGCATGAAAAAACTGATGAATATTGACAGACTTGCTGACAGTTTTGGTTGACAATTTCCGAGAACTTGTTCGTAATATCTTCTTTTCGGCTACAATAACGATTCCCCTTTCGCTGGAAGCAAATGGCTCTACCATTACTTGTAATAATAATAATAATAATAATAATAATAATAATAATAATAATAATAATAATAATAATAATAATAATAATAATAATAATGGAGCAGAGGAAGGTGTGGAACATGAAACTCACGGTAGTACCAGCAATAATGGATGCACTAGGAACTGTACCAAAGACACTGAAAGCGAGATTGGAAGATCTGGGGATAAAAGGAAGGATTGAGACTAGAAAACTAAGGGCTAGAAATATGAGATCTAAGACCCCAAGTTCTTAGCTGTGGCCTAAAATGGAGAAAAAGAGAGAGGGTGAAAACACTACGGATAGTGATGGAGGTACGAACCACAGCACTGCTGTGAGGGTGAGGGAAATATGAGAAGAGGGCTGAAGACCTGAGGAGACTTACTGTCACTCAGCCTTCAGCGATAACCACCGGGCAACTGGTGTGAAATGGTAAACCACACCACTGCTGTAGACTATGAGAGAGTAGAGAGGAAGGCTGAAGATCTGAGAAGACTTGCTGTCACTCAGTCTCCACCTTTGACCACCAGGTAAATGGTGTGAAAACGAATGATAATAATAATAATAATAATAATAATAATAATAATAATAATAATAATAATAATAATAATAATAATAAAAAGGAAGGCCTGCCAAATAGTAGACGTTGCTGTGCCTGCAGACCATAGAGTAAAAAAGAAGGAGGGTGAAAAAAGGGAAAAATACCAGGACCTAGCAAGGGAGTTAAGGAAAATGTGGAACATGAAAACCAGGGTAGTACCGGTCATAGTGGGAGCACTAGGAGCTGTCCCTAAAACGCTGAGGGAGAGACTGGAGGAGATCGGGATTAGGGGGAGGATAGAGACCGTACAGACCACAGCGCTACTTGGAACTGCACGGATACTGAGGAAGGTGCTAGAGATATAAGTACTGCAACAAATAGTAGCTCTGTCATGATATGCTAAAGAGGGAGGAGACGTTAGCTGAGGACCTGAGGAGACTTATTGTCACTCAGCCTTCAGCGATAACCACTAGGCAACCGGTGTGAAACTGTAAATCGTAGAATTACTGCGACCTATGAGTACTAGGAGAGGAGGGCTGGAGACTTGAGGAGACTTGCTGTCACTCAAACTCCAGCGGTTACCACTAGGTAACTGGTGTGAAAATACGAAATAATAATAATAATAATAATAATAATAATAATAATAATAATAATAATAATAATAATAATAATAATAATAATAATAATAATAGTATACAGTATATCGAAGACGAAATAAAGTTAGCATTGGTTACGCAAAGAAACAGATCATATGCTGGCCATTCGGAAATCGCATTTCTCATGTTCATAGTGTATTTGGTGTCATGATGTATAAAAGTTTTTTTTTTACCTCTGTCAACGAAACTGGAGCTGAACTTCAGTAGATAAGGTGAACAATGGACTACGGGAAAAGAGATTAAAATATAGGATGGATTCATATCTAGTATTATAGCTATATATCCAGAATACACACTATTTTTTTTCTCAGTGTTCTGTATCTGTACACATATCTCCGAAAGTTCTCTTTTAATTTCAATTAGATTTTGTGGTATATGTCCATGTATATCGTCGCAATATGCCCAGAATGCCCAAAAGGAAATGTCTTCTGTCTTTCCACATGGCATCTTCGAATATCAGAAATGAATTTGAACGAAACTTTTTGGAAGCATCAACAATGGGCAATGAAAGAAGGGACAATTTTTTTTTTTGATGCATCCATTCCCCATAACCTTCCCTGACAATGGTATTGGCAGAGTTATGCATTCTCTGGGTGCTTTTTTTAGTTGGATAAGCGAAGGCTAAGAAGTCAAAATTATCTGAGGCAGTAATCGAATTGATGTCTTGAGATCAATAATCAGAGCGCTGAGATCTGACACAAAACATCGCAATGATTACAAGTTCGTAGTTTCTTCTCTCGAAATTATTTTACGCTTTTCTGAATGATTCTCTAAGTTGTGACAGCTTTACAATCTGCAATTTATAGAGAAAAAAAGTTTTCTTCAACTTTGACAATTTGAAGTCTTTTAGCTCTTTTTTTTTTTAAATGAAAAAAAAATTGCAACTAAATTTTTTTTTTCATTTCTCTGAATGCAAAACATTCTTCAGCGTTTGGCAGCCAGGAGCAAAACTGAAACAGCAAGGGATGTTGAGAAAAAATCTCGAAAGACGGTGGAGTGAAGGAACAAGAAACTAGACGAGTAAAAAACGTGTTGCTTTTTTTTTTGTTTTGTTTTTTTTCGTAGCAGTAGATTGAATTAGGAAGCAGAGAATATATATATATATATATATATATATATATATATATATATATATATATATATATATAAGAAAATTATCTACTGTTAGCTAGATCAATGAGAACATAGCTTGGCTCGTAGTTATGTTGAATTTGGACTTACAATTTTCATTGCATAATGTCTTTTCAATCAGATAAATATTCACCACTGAATAGAATGCACTGACAAGGAATATGAAAATGCTTTTTTCATCATTTAGCTGAGGACATCTTAATATACCTATCTATAATATATGTATATATGAATGAACAGTTTGACACATATATAAAACAGAATAGGATAGATAGAGATATAATTTGATAAATTTATAGATAAAAAATAAATCATATGTACGAACAAACAAATGCTGTTCCAATATAGACTTGAATTTGAACAGAATATATATATATATATATATATATATATATATATATATATATATATATATATATATGTGTGTGTGTGTGTGTGTGTGTGTGTGTGATGTGGATAGACTGGGATGGAATAAAAATGGAAAGAATATGTAAAAAAAAATATATTGAAAAAATGGAGAACAGAAACAATTAGAAAGAATCGGGGAAAAATTGAAGAAAAAAATCTTCGAGTGTTATTTAATTTATTTGAAAATATATCAAACTTCTCAAACATCAACAAAATCAAAAACATGTGCGCATGAAGAAAAAAGCTAACAAATACTTTCAAAGAATAAAATCATTTTAAAAAGCGGTTGGAACACTTTTTTTTACATTTATCAAATAAGAAATATACACTGATTGAGAGATAGTATCTAGCCTAGCTCACAGGAAGATACTTGTATCTGCACACACACACACACACACACACACACGCACTCACACACACACACACACACACACATATATATATATATATATATAAAATCACAGAATTATGTATTCACTATGTTGTACCTTGAGGAAAAGTGATAATAATCGTTCGGAAACTCGTGTAATTCACACGAAAAAAGTGTGAGTTTTGCATAATGGAAAACGTATGATTTCTAGATGTTTATGAGACACGTTCTGTTAAATACAACTCCATAATCTTCTTTGTTCTCTATCCGTAACCATGGACTCTTCAATTTAAAGATGACAAGATAACCCTCCCAGTGGGAGACGTGTTTTTCTTTCCTTTAGTTTGTTTGAAAAATCATCTAATTTAATTTAGATACAGGTAGTCTTCGCTTTTCGAGAGTTTGCTCTATGCCATTTTCGATAACGATAGAAAGTCATCAAGTTTCAGGAAATTTCACTCGTAAGTATTTGATAAGCTTCACCTGGCACAATTCCAAAAAGGTGGGGTCTCCAGTGACGATCAAACTGACTACATAAACGGTCAGCGACACTACCTAGCAAACCATGGATCTTTGTCTAGGCGCCCAGGGGTATGAAGTGAAGATCAAACTCGTTGTAGAAACAATGGTGTTCGAGGAAAGCTTGCTCCATTGAAACATGTCCAAAACAATTCATTTATCCTCAAGTCAAATTTGGCAAAAGGCCAGGGCAGACGAGCTCCTAGTGAAGATATTGCTCACTACAACTGTGATGGTCTGTTGATCTTGCTTCCAAACTATAAATAAGGGTTAAGTGCTCTAAAATGCTCTAGCATTTTCTCAGCTCAATTCAGACTTGTACAAGGCCAGTGTGATGAAGAAACGAGTTAGGACTGAACCTACTATACCAGCAATGGTCTGCTAAAATAGTTTGCAAACCACTTATCTTTAGATGAATACAGTAAAATGGCAAAGGTGCGCGTGTTTTTGTCTGCAATAATCTCCTAGACTACTTTACAAGACATTGATCTTAAGCAGTGATAGGCATGAAATAATAGTCCACTGAGAATTTAGCAGAAGGAATGATAACCGCTAACAGCTAACATGAAAGAGGCTCCAGTTTAGTTTCTTGTTCTAAAACCCTTTAAAACAGGCGTAGAGAGCTGTAATACTGATATTCCTCAGCTTAAACGTTGAGCTTTCGAAACAGGTATGGCATGCTAATATCAAAAGATGATCAAGTTGTACAGACATGATCAAAGGAAGAAATTAAATTAAACGTTAGTTCACGTTCAATTTATTTAAAGCCCTGTGTCTGGGCAACAACATATTGAAATTTCAGATCTCTTTGTCTATTTGTAAAGGTCCAGAGCAAAACAACGGAACTGAAGTTGAATTCATATAATAAAAATTAGCAACAATTAGTTATCTTTCCTTCTGCTAAATTTTCAACGGTTTATCAATTGTGTGTTTTCGGTGGTTGAGCTAACCTCTAATCTATATCTAGGAGCTTTAAAATATTTCTTTCCAGGCTGGCACATAGCCAGGGTAATGAAGCACCTACTTAGAACGGAAAGCGCTATAGCTGCAATGGTCTTTTAGACTACCTTGCGAGCCATTGATCAGTTGCTCAACAACTAACCGGGTTGACCAGAGTAGGACTTTCTAAACTATATTCCATCACTCGATCTGGTTTCGCAAATCTTTGAGTTCTCTCCTCTATAGCACATTGTCCAAGTATGTTGTGCGTAGACAGACTTTTGATCTTTTCCCCTGAATGGATTCATATGAGCACAAAGGGCCAGGTTAGTGGAGAAACCTAGTTATAACCGAACTCATTATATCAGGTACGGTCTCCAAGACTAGCTAACAAAACACTAATCTATATCTAAGCGGTAAATAAATCATTTTCTCAGTTGAACTTAAACTGGCATCGTGACAAGTACATATCGGGTGTCCCAGTGAAGATCAAAACCACTATTCAGCAATTTCGTCTATCTTGATATTTCTTTCATTTTCTCTCCTGTTCTTAATTTCTTCTTAATTCCTTCTCATTTTCTTCGAGATTATGACTTGGTCTCTTGCCAAAATAAAACTGATAGCACGTCGCTCAAACCAACTTCATTTATGAATAATTACTTTTATACATTTTTTACCAGATGACACGAAGACAAGATTTCATTTATGTGTTAGACTTAGATAGCAAGGCAATTCCAGGTACAACCAATTTTTGAACTTGTACATCCATCTAAGAGACACAAATCAGTTCAATATTCTGTTGCCAGGAAATAATCCAAGTACATTTTTAGAATCAAAATTAATAATTAGTTCATATTCTAAGTTAAGGTTAAGGTCTAAGCAAATTCACATGTCACATGATTTTTGTCAATCATATTTCGTACTATCAGTTCACACAAATTGAGGTAACAGAAAAATTTTCACTGGATATATCAAATGAATATTTTAATAAAGTATACGTTGTTGACCGGACACATTTAATTTTGTAATCTGTAATACATTTCCTAGATTTTATACATATTTCCTAGCTTTTCAAGTTTTTTTTCACTCAATTTTAGATGTAAACTTGGAAATAAGATTGATAATGCTGCCCTGGCTAGATCTTCATACAAGAACTAGCGCATCTATGGTCTGACAGTCAGGCTCGTTCAACTAGGGTTCATGTTTTATTTAGATAAATAAGCACCTGCGCATATTCACACACAGGTATACGCATCCTAGAGAACGTAGACATGAAGAAAAAAATCATTCTAAAGAAAATAGGCCCCACTGAGAAAGAAAAATGCTTAAGCCGTATCAATAAGGAAATACACAGTAAAAGGAAAGAAAAAGAAAGAGAAACGAGCCATATTTTACCCAAAATACACAGGTAAGAAGGTCAGAAGAACTAACTCCTAAATCGTATAGACTGCTTATTTCGGGTCGATAGAGCCTTGGCGTTGTTTTTATAGCCGACCAAAAGGAAAGCAGCAAAAATCAGACACACAGATACAAACAGGCAGACGGTCCGTCTAAAACAATAGTTCCCAACCACCAGGCCGCAGACCGGTAACAGGCCACAAAGAATGCGTTACCGGACTGCGAGGGTGTGATATGAGTTGGTGATATTTCTTTGCAAAATAAAAACACGCTCATTTTCTTGAATCGCAATACTAAATTCGTTAAATACAACCTTCAAAATCGAGTGCATTAGCCATTTATAACGTGCACATGAGAGAATCGTGTTCAACCTCATCTGGAGGGGTCATAAGTCAGCATAGTATATCAGAGACATCATAGAAACTAATATGGCAATGGGCTGGATACGTTGCAAGATTAGCAGACAACCACTGGTCATCACAACTCACAACGTGGATCCCCAAAGGTGCGAGGCTGTGGCGTGACGAGCTAGCTGAATTCAGAAAGTACTGATTCCGGGATGCCCATGATAGAGAAGTCAGGTGAATTTGGGGGAAGGGCTATATCAAACGATGGACTCAAATGAAGTGATGAAGTGATCAAACATTTGCATTTCGCGAGACGTAAATGCCACTTGGCAAAAATAAAATACGATGGTTCATTGATTTGTCTTATTACTTGACCAAACTCCAACAAATATTTTTCTTTTCCACTTACTTGATGACAACGTGAAATCAGTTCTCATTCAAAGGAGAAAATTAATCAGCTCTCATTCAAAACATCGAAAATCATGTCAGGATTTTGTTTATTTGATATATACTGAGACATTTTTGAAATCTAAACACGTACTCAGAACTTTCGTAGAACTGGTCGACAGCATGTTAATTTTGGCGTGACTCGCCAAAATATATCCATAGCCAAGATATGTAATAAGAAGAAAAATATTTCAATAAAGTTAAATTTCAATATTACAAACTTCAAGCTTTTATTTCATTTTTTTAATTCAAGAAAGATATTATGTACGAATATATCCAACCAGTTTTTGGTGTTCAGGATATTATATTTGAAGGCTCAGTTTTGAGGCCGATGCCGTTAAGTGAAGAAAAAGTACTTCAATAAAACATTATACG
This sequence comes from Thysanoteuthis rhombus, assembly GCA_963457665.1. Taxonomy (NCBI): domain Eukaryota; kingdom Metazoa; phylum Mollusca; class Cephalopoda; order Oegopsida; family Thysanoteuthidae; genus Thysanoteuthis; species Thysanoteuthis major. The sequence goes on from OY735229.1 coordinate 41,951,096, forward strand.
AAGTTGCTCTTCTATACATATATCAGAATTTTTATCTAATCGAAATGATGCCAGAGACCAAAGTAATGAAGACTGTAATGGTGGCTGACATTGTACTCATGCCAATGATAAAGCTGTGCCAGTAACGAAGGAGACGGTGAAAATATTGGTATTTGAAATGAGAAGGCTGATTCAGGCAATCGCTGTTCCTGCGTTGATGGGAGATCTACGTCTTTATAACAGGTCTGTTATTATGAGCACTAAGTGTGAAAAATCACCAAGTATTAAAGAGGGGGGAAGGATAAATACCCTCTGCATAATAAGCAAAAGAAACACAGAGGCTCGACGTGAAAGTAAGGGATGATAAGGGAGATAAAGATTATATAAAACTATTCTTTTTCGCGCCAAAAATTGAAAATGAGCGCCAAAAGTGAACGAGTGCCCATGTTTTTCACTGGAGTGAGCCAAACTCTGCTGGAAGCTATTTTTGGCTCGAGGAATGTCGGGGGGGTGGATGGAAATATTGCTCTTGTGGATTAATGGAGAGAAATGTGCTTGCTTGCTGAGAAGGGGGGTGGAGGGGGGCGGCGAGTTTTGAGTTTTTGATGATGTTCAAAATCGGAAGAAATGAGACGCCGTTAAATAGTGAGGTCAAGAAAGCAATAGTAATGATAAAAACTGTCTGAATCGACCTTCGTTTGCGTTTGAGTAGCTGCTCAGGTGAAGAACAGAGGAAGCCGAGGTCAGGATGATGATTTGGGTACTGGAAGCTTGAGAGTGTAGGATATGCATTTGAAGTCTTACGATGATTCAAGAATTCTAATGATGATGGAAAGAAAGAAAGAAAAAAAGAAAGAAAGAAAGAAAGAAAGAAAGAACGAAAGAAAGAAAGAAATGATAAAAGTATTTGAATTCGAAATTGAAACTGAAAAATGAATGTATGAAGATAACTTACCAATATTGAAAGATTATAGTGAATCATCTTCAAAAGTCAAATAGTAAAAATCTTGTCAAATATTATTATTATTATTATTATTATTATTATTATTATTATTATTATTATTATTATTATTATTATTATCATCACGTTAAATGTTTGTCTCTGGGAAGTGAAGGACAGAATGTCTCTCTATATCTCCAGCACCTTCCTCAGTACTCTCCCAGTCCCAATGCTATCACAGCTGGGAAAGTCTTATATATTGATTTAAATGGAACTGGTAATTCCTATTTCTGTCTTTTCTTTTGTTTTTGTTTTTGTTTTTTTTTTTCTTGTTTTTTTTCTAATTAAAAAAAGTTATAGATTTTAGAATATTTCTGATTTCGAACTTCCGGATCCGGTATCTTCAATCTGTACGAATAATGATATCAGGTCTGTAATTTGTTATGAATATCACGATGGTTAGATTGGGTACGGAATGAAAATGAAGAAAAGGCACTGAATGAAAATAAAATACTTCAGCAAACACAAGTAGATGATGGGGAGGGGCTAGCTTTTAAAGAAAAATTAGAAGTGTTGCCTGTTAATGATAGGGAAAGGGACAGGAAAAGAGAAATAAATAAAGAAAAACAGAATGGAAAAACGAAAGAAAGAGAATAAAAAGAAAAAATGATTAATGAATGAATGAATGAATGAATGAAAAAAAGAAAGAGGAATAATGAACCAAAGAGAGAAAGAAGGATAGCTTCTAGAAATTTTGCAACTTAAGCAGAGGAAAAAAAAGAGTTTAGTATGAGGAAGAAGAGAGTGAAGTTTAAGCATGGGAAAAAGAGTTAAGAATAGAGAGAAAATAGTAAGAGTTAAGAATAATGAAAAAGAGAGTAAGAGTTGAGGAGAAAGAGTAGGAGTGAAGAGTCAGGAAAAAAAGAGTAGAAGTTAAGCATGAGGAAGAAAAAGAGATAAGACATGTACAAATTTGAACTGATATATAAAAGCAGGATGTGTGGAAAATAGTGAGATTTGGCGAGAAAGGACGAGATTTGAATAGAAGAAAACTCAAAGAAAACAAATAGAAAGTGAGGAGCATCTCAAGATTAAACCGAACTCCAAATCGCAACATAAAGTGGCATAATTAGGATAAGGATAAAAGAGGTACTTGGATATTTTTTTCTTCTTTTTCTCTCTATTTATTTATTTTACCTTTTTCTCTTGCTGCTTCTTCAAGTGGGGCATAATTGAGAAAGAAAGCTAAAAACAAAATAAGATTCAAGATAAAAAAAAAACAAAAGCATGGCTGAAGATAAAAATGAATGAATTGAAGGAAGGGGAGGTAATTCATTGAAACAAAAGGAATTGGGGGCGGGGTGGGACGGGGGAAGATGAGGAATAAATAAGCAATAATGGCTTCGTGCATTTTTTATTTATTTTTTCTATTTTCTATTTTTTTTTTTTTTTCATTTTTACCGGGTTTTTTTCGGCTATACGAATAAATGAGAAGTCTCTGAAACAGAAATTAGCATTGTGCTCTTTGTCTTTTTTCTTTTCAGGTTTTTCAAAATCATTTTGCAATCTTTTGTAATAGAATTGAACTCAGAGTAAACGATGGATGAGCCAATGATAATAATAATAATAATAATGATAATAATAATAATGATAATAATAAAAATAATGATAATAATAATAATGATAATAATAATATAACGTGTTCAGAAGCCTCAACAGGATCGCTGTATCAGAATCTATGTATACTTGCCCTCCCCTCTCATTTATCTCTTCCTTTCTCTCGTTCTTTACATATGCAAGTATATATATATATATATATATATATATATATATATATATATATATATATGTATATCAAAGTACGAATCAGTGATCCAATATCTGATGTGTGGTGTGGTTTGGTTCATTTCATCAAGTGCTCCATACATTCAACACTGAGTTAAGTTAAAGTAGAGCGTCAAATATGGTGATATTCCCCCCTACTCATATGTATACGTGCATGCATATCATATTTACTTCGATGTATATGTATATATATATATATATACACATATATATATGTATACATAAATGCTTGCATGCACGCACACACACACACATACACATTCAAACACACACACACATATATATATATCTATATATCTATATCTATATCTATATATATATGTATATATATATATATATATATATATATATATATATATATATATATATATATATATATATATATATGCATTCTTGATTGCAAGATGTACAGATAATCAAATTAGTATACCATAATGTTTTTATAAGCCTAATTATTTGATATGCCAATGGAGACAAACGCATGAGTATCTATATATGTGTGTGTGTGCTTGTGTGTGCTTGTGTGTTATAATACGATATAATAGACATCGATGAGGAAAATACCATATAAAAAGAAAGAAAATAAAATTTTAGTATATAAAGGCAAGAAGAAAACACAAAAACAATTGTCCGTTGACTGCATGCAACTGATCACTAACGACAAAACTGTATTTATCTCCGTACAAATTATTTGAGAGAATTTGTTGTCAAGTACATTATTTCCTCAGCAACAAATTCACTTTTGCCAGAAGCTATGACTTAAGGTGCCCCTAAAATGCATTAAAAGAAAGACCTAAATTGTCGGTGAATTTCAACTTGATGATAATAATAGTGTAGGATCTTGCCTCGATCATGATCATCTGATCTTTACTTATATCTGATATTTGTTTGAAGAAGTCTGTGTGTACGTCAATCTGCTCCCATTAAATGGTGCATAATAGCCCAGGATACTAAATCAAGGTTCACCCTGAGACGTGTTAACCCCAAGGATGCCTTTGACTTCTTACTGCTAAAAACATAGTTGGAAGTAATTTCATTTCTAACATCGGAAATAACGTCTCTCTGAGAGACCAGTTGTGTTTATATATATATATATATATATATATATATATATATATATATATATATATATATAGCGAAATGATGAATTCGCTACACAAACACGCTTATTTTTCTGCCCTCTTGGGTTTCCTCAGGCGAACTTATTTAGGACGTTATCAAGGGGGTGTCCATTTTCTGTATGGAAAAGCCCTGTCTTATTCTATTGATATTTCTTTTTCCTTTTCTTTTTATTTACTTGTTGATATGTGTTATTAATTTTGTTATCCCCTATGGGGGAGTGAATTCATAGCTGATTGTTACAAATTACGTGCAATGTTTAAGACATGTTTTTATTAGTATGTTGTTCATCTATCAACTTTCATGAGATGGTTTTAGTTCCAGTTGTACTGTTTTTTTCTCTGATATATATATATATATATATATATATATATATATATATATATATATATATATATATATATATATATATATATATATGGGGGGCGGTAATAACTTTGCTACTGATTGCAAAAAGTCCTAATGATCATCATCCTTTTTGTGTTGATCACAAACCTTCAAAAATTCAGATATCCCCTTTCTCTTTCCCCTTGCCAATATATATATACATAGATATGCTTATTCATATAGATTCCAACGTATTTTTGACTGAAATGATCCTTGCGTTGAGCTATTACCTCTCTGTTTCTACCACTTGTCTTATCCTACCTGGTGCAAAAAAAAAAGATGATTTAATAAACTTATCCTTGTTACATCTCACATAAACCATTTCCCATACGTGCTGCTATCAACGCCTCACACAGGGATATGAGATTAGGCAGACCAATCGATGTTTTCTATAGATAGAAAAAGTTGAATTTTGAGTTTAATTTTCCTTCTTGACGTACTTGAGACGATTTAAACAGATGGTATTTACCTGCACCATACTGCTGAAAATCTCAGGCAGTTAAATAAAGACTACTCACACTTCTGTGATGCTATCTCAATCTATCTCTGTTCGGCTCAGGCCAGAATGTATAAATGGCTAACAGTTGGGTGACGTTAGGAGTAAAACACTATTGGAAGAATCAAGTTAAATTTATGAATGACCCATAGTGGGAGACTGGTATTAGGTTTCAAGAAAACAGAAGTAATTTGTTACAGTATCAATAAGATACACAGGCCCGGAGCTTGACTCCTTATAGGTCACTCTCCGAAATATAGTTCGATGAAAAGGAAAGTTTGCAGTAAATGAACAAGCACTATGACTTAAATGGTAAAAAAAATGAACCAAAGGTTAAATTGTTATTCATGCAATTCATGTACGTACGCATATATCTATGTCATTGTCTGTGGAGAAGCAATTGATGAATCTATTTATGAAGCTTTTCGGGTAGCGCTATCATTGGGGGCTGGGGACTTTTTCATTATGTTTTTAAAAAATTAAGTGGTGTCCGGTTCACACCGAGAACGATTCATTACAATCTTCTTTATTCTATAACATGTTGCGTCTGAAGAACGAAAGGACGTATATATCAGAGGAAGTAAGTCAATCAAGCAAGGTGATAGACACTGAACACATCGGTAGAAGTAAGGTTTGTATTAAAAGTGAATATTTGGAGAAGATAAAATTAAAACAATGGCATTTAGGTTCAGAAATATGCATAAGAGATAAGCAAGCCCGGTTAGGCATTCGATAGAAACCATCAACTGAAGAATGTTTAGTGGATGATCAATTAAAAAAACTGGAAAATGTTAAATTGATAGTTTGAATCTAGTCTCATTTTTTCTGACATTTCGGTGATTCAACAAAAGGAAAAAGAAGGTAACTTTTTAAATGATGATCCCTTTTTCTATTTTTTTTTTCTTTCTTTATTGATCATCTCCAACACGACATGCTGTTGGTCACGTGACAGTTCTCATCGAGTGAGTAACAAGACTTATATCAATAAGAATCAAGTTCATAATCACCTATTCTTCCCCTCCTCAATGAAAACATTGTGAGATTTTAAAGTAAATTTGTTTTTAGCAAAAAAAGAAAAAAAAATTGAAAGGAAAGTGAAAATAAAACTCTGCCATGGAGCGTAGGAATTAGTGAATGTCAAGTCTGCACGTGTTTAATGGTGAGTTTCTGGTAGTTTTGATAATGGACAGAATTGTATAAACATTAAAAGAAAAACAACCCTAGGTGAAAGTGATACTTGATTTGCTTAGCTTTCATTTTCACTTTCATTTACGTATATAGTCGGTGAAATACTCCAGACTTAAGAGGAATTATGTCACGTTGAGTGACAGCTTGTCAGACTGGTTGACAGGCTGTCATCTTCCTGTCATTATACCCAGTTTATCTCTATTTTTGACGGTCTGTCTAACCATCTATCTATTCATCTATCTCAATCTGTTTATACCTTATCTGCCTAGGTAAGATGCATTGACAATAAAGAGCATTATGTTGAAAATGAATATTTTTTGAGAATTTTTCCTTAGGCTAAAGACTTATTAGAGAACTTAAAATTACATATATGAGCGTGTACGTGCACACACGTGTATTTGTATCTATGTGTGCGTTTCTTTATGTGTGTGGGTGTATCCTTAATCATATTCATTTGTTTATTCTTTCCAATTTTTATTTGGTAATTGAGGTGTTAATATAGTCCAAATTCTTATGTAGTTGTCTTTTTGTAATATATCTGTCCACCTCTGTCCGTCTCAGTCAGTCTAACGGCCGTTTTAGAGAGATGATAGTCGAAACATTCCTTTCCTGATAAAAAACATAAGATGTACATTTTTCATGCAGAATCATAGAAATTATCGCGGACAAATCACGTAGAATACAATGATTCTCGTAAGATCACTAAAGTTGATCAATATTGAATACTTGAATGAATGACTGTCCGGGGAGACACAGTCTTCAGCCATGTTGGTTTCCAAATGTACTTTTTTTTCCCTTTTGAAGCCTTCTGCATGACCGATTTGAGGAGAGGTGAACTTGGGAGCAACACTCGCTTCATACTGTGCACAGGAATAACAGCTAAAAGCAGTCCATTCATTGTCAACCTTGTCCGAGGGTGACCTTAGTTATAGAGGTGAAAATGTATTTGTGAATATCTATCTATTTATTTGCGGCAACCACGACATTCAAAGATCTCCCCTGTAACAGACGAGTCTCGTTTGATCGATATAATCTGTACGGAAATTTGATAAACTACTCTCTAATTGTAGCCAATTCATCATAACGAGGAAACACTACGCTAAACCGCTTTCCCCAATACCTGTCTATCGTCAAAATTCAAATCTGAAAAGAAATCTACCATAATCGGGCATATCGGTAGCATTCCTAGACATATGTCGATATTCAAACAAATGTAGATACTTTATATAGAGTCCTATGCTGCGTATATTATATTTAAACTAGAATATACCCGTAAGAAACAGCGGAATTATTCATGCATGGATCGGTATTAAGGAGCCTAAAGGTATTTTGTTAGGTGATTTCTTATTTGATAAATCGTGTATCATGATTTTGAGTCTCAGCTCTATGCTGTTTTGACGTGGGATCAGACATAGAGAATTTTTATGACATTATTTTAATGGTTTTGCCCTGATTAGACATTATTAATTATCAGTAAATTAACCAAGGAGATCAATGCATTTTATATAATTAGATTTTGCCCTTAATCATGACCGTGTTTTACTGCTAGTTCAAATATTGGTCACGTGCCCAGGAGAAAAAAAAATACCCCACCGGTGTTCACATCGAACCTTTATTCTTTGTATAAATGCACATTTGCGTCGGAAGATTCTTCATAAGATTTCAGTGATGTTTTATCTGAAACACAGGCGTAGAATATCTACTGAGGGATACAGCATTTGATTTCTGGCTTTTGTCTGGAGTCAAAGGTCGATGGCAGACATGGAAGTGAAAACGACCGACCTGTTGACTGTTCATCGACTTCAGTAGTTGAAACAATTCAGTTCTCAGTTTGCCAGGATCCACATTACATATATACATAAATCAAAAGCAGGCATTTATATATTTGGTTAATATCTATGTTCGATAACCCTGAGTAAGGAAACTAGTTCAGCCATCCGTTAAACGTATCTTAGCTCGACTGTTAGAAAGTACATCTATATGAGTTCGGTCCTTGTGGAGGGCCCTACCAATGTGTCTTTTTGCTTGACTTAAAAGGGAGTGAGACAAGGCGATGCCAGCTCATCCAAACTCCTTACAGCCTGGGTCATTATGATTTTCCAAAACCTAGTCTGGGAATATAAAAGCGAATACTTAATCGACCTCAGATTTGCAAAGACCTTTGCAATCTTGAAGTAATGATTGACGAACTGAACGAAAGGGGAAAAAAAGTTGGAGCTCACATGAACTTCAGTGAAACAAATCTCATGTACATCAAACATGCTGAGGACAAAGACACAGCAATCAAAATAAAAAACGCAGACTTGAAGAAAGTTGACCACTACTTCTCCCTGGGACAACGAATCTCCATGAAAACGTGAAAAAAAGAAGAAATCAAGCAAAGAACCATTCTAGGATGACTTGTTTTCGGTACAGTGAGCTCAACCTTTCAGAACAAGAAACTCCATCAGTTTTAGAAAGGAAGATCTACAACCAATGTATCCTCCCGATAGTTACATATGGAGCTGGAACATGAAGTTAAACGAACTGAAAATAATGCGATTTGCACATGCTGAACAAAACAGTGTAGTATATTGAAGAAATGAAACAATAAGAGATATCATAGAATCCATTAACAAATTCAAATGGCAATGGGCTGGTCGTGTTGTAAGAATGCTTGACGACCGATGGACGTTACGACACACAAGGTGGATCCCCAGATATTGTGTGTGTCAAAATATAAGATGGTGTGAAGAACTAAACAAGTTCAGAGATACTTCTTCTTAAGACCAATTGGATTTTCTTGTTCATAAAAGTTGAGTTTGCTCCACCGAAAGCTTGTCATACTAGTACGATTCTTCACTTGATTTCCTCTTGAAGTGTTCTCAAAGATGCAGTTATTTTAGATTATTCAACTTCATATATATATATATATATATATATATATATGTATATATATATATATATATATATATATATATATATATATATATTTACGAAACATTGCTAAATACATGCCGATGGCTCCAAAAACCAGTGAATTTATGGCATCAATTCATTTCAGTTATACGACCTAAGAGCTTTAAAAAAACGGACAAGCATGGGTTAAACAAACTGCTTGCAAGTGTGGGTGTGAGCCAGTGAGTTTGCCAGAGTGCTACTTTTAGGGACACGTGCACGTACGTTCGGTTGTCCGGCCGACAGCGTGGTGACGGGAAGGAAGCTTATTGCAGTGGGTAGGAGTTAATTTCATGACGGATATCTTTGTAAGGAACGCGACAGATGGGGGATAGGCGAGGGGTTAGAAAAACAAGATTTGTCAGTTCCTTCATCATCTGGGAGGATTAAAGTCTATACACCTCAGTTACTCTGGCGGGTTACAGGATGAGGACTGAATGGGACATCAAGGAAATTATCATTTGGTGTGGCGTGACTGACACAGCTTACAGACAACCGGTTCGATAGACTGACGGATATGATAAAGGGTGATAGGTGAGCAGCATAGAAACGATGAACTATTTAACGAGGGCTAATTTGAAGAGCCCGCTGTAGACATAAGTAAATGAGGAAGTGAGCAAGTATAGACACGTCTTTACATATAGATATTAACTGTGACAATGGTGGAAAAAGTTGGATTGTTTGTGAATAAACAGTTTATTTACACAAAGAAAAGTGCCGTTCCAAAGATGCATGCTTGGAGGTGGTCGGATTTTATCGAGTGTTCAGCAGTCCGCCATATTGATTATATAGGATAATTTTCCAACAGTTGTACGAGACTTCTTTCTATTTCTTTTCTCCTGAGTTCTATTTGTGAATTTTAATTCATTGTCAATTTACTTATTTAATATCTATGTTTAAATCTATTGCCAATTTAGATATTTCATATCTATATTTAGATCTATTACTAATTCAGATGTTTTATAACTATATGTTAATCTAATGCCAATTTAGATATTTTATGATTATATCTAAATATTATGCCAATTTAGATATTTCATATCTATATTTAGATCTATTACTAATTGAGATGTTTCATAACTACATCTAAATCTAATGCTAATTTAGATATTTTGCATCTATATTAACATCTATTGCTAATTTAGATATTTTGTGTCTTTATCCATATCCAAATTCTTGATGAAAGATCTAAATTTAGTAGTTTTGTCAAATTCATAACAAGTTGACTTTGTTTTATTTATTCTCATTAGATTCCAGGAGAACCACTGATCAAAAAACTTTTAACTCGTTAGCACAATGCCTTGAGCATTGCCTAAGATAACTGGCAAATGGTAACTTTGTACAATGGCAAGTTGTCTAGCAATTGCAGCGCGTGCACACACACACACACACACACACACACACACACACACACATATATATATATATATATATATATATATATATATATATATATATACACACACATTCACACGCTCGTGCGCACACGGAGATCTCTTCAGGTATACTTAGCTATTTCGCCGGTTTCAGTCTCGTCAGAATAAAACGTCACAAATAAAACAAATTTCCAATTGTTGATAAGGTAATTAATAATAATTTCTTGCTTAATCTTTTCAATGACAAATTGTTATAATATCAAGTTCATTCGATGAACTGCTTGTCTTATGAAGATGCAGCTTTTCCCTTACCCCCGCCTCTCTTGGCACCAACTCGAGACGATCACATGATTTCGACCAAAATTACCATCAACAACATTCTCTGAGATCGAGGAATTAACCCCACCCGAAATTAAACAGGGGAACAAGTACATTCTAGCCAATCGCCAAAATTCCCCCTCCCCTCATCTCAGCGATCGGAAGAATATCCATTTATCATCTGAAGACGACCGTAGGGTACAACAGCCGAAACATTGTGTTCAATGAATACATAGTAATTATTGGTATTTGCCGTGATCATTTTTTCCACTGTCACTGTCAATATCATCTTGCCGGACGTCTTTATTGCAAATTCTAATCACACGGCGGTAAGAGGATAATGTTCTGGAACTGTCTTTTCGTGAGTGTAATCTGTCAAAATAAGGCTGAGGGGCTGTCTCACGCAGTGTTTTGCACGCTAGTATCTGGAAAAGGTGTAAAGCTAATTAACACAGATCGAGAGGCACATAAAAGAACCCTATATATATATATATATATATATATATATATATATATATATATATATATATATATATATATATATATGTTGTGGACCAGCTTGCTGAGAAAGATGGGGGTTGGGCAGACACAGACAGACAGACAGACAGACAGACAGACAGAGATGATCCTCGCCAAGGACGAATTCACGCAGGAAAGGGACCAGGGAGTGATATCTCCATCGCTGTTTCACATACACTCACGCACGCACACTCCTTCTCCCTCTTTCACACACGCACACACACTCACTATCTTTCTCTCTCTCTCTCTCTCTCTCTCCCTCTCTCTCTCTCTCTCTCTCTCACACACACACACACACACACACACACACACGCACGGAAAAGTGATCATCTTTCCATTCCAAAGTCACTCATGTTTTGGATTTCCTGGATGACGCAGACAATACACAGGAATCGATGTATTTTGCTTCACGTTGTGATCGCTTTGATATTAGTCAACAAAAATTTCTTCAGCTTCTTCGGCTAACTATGTGTTGAGCGTACATGCAACATGAATGGAGCTAGAGGGCGGAAATTAAGACAGTAAATTCCAACATTCACCATTTATTATGTCCGAAAAAGATGTTTTCGTTTGGTTTTCTAAAAATCCCACCAAATAGGTTTTCGGTTGGGGGAGGGTGAATTCACAATGTAAGTTCATTCTAAATTGGTCCTTTATTTTGTGTCCGTCAGCGTTCACGCTCGTTTTTGTAAGTTTTTTTGCTTTTTTTATTTTGTTTTTTTTTGTTCTTGTTTTTTTTTTTTGAAGACTTTTGTAGTGTTCACTGCTCTGCAAAATACGAGAGAAGTAATTTATTCATTGATCACCTTTTTTCTGATACTTGGGAAAGGTATGGATCCGTTTTCTCTTTCTGCGGTTGTGGATATAATAACGTATGGTGAAGTGAAAGACGCTACTTTGGGTGTATGTCTCCTCCACGTCCATTCCACATATTGGAGACCTCGAAAAACTAGCAGAGGAACTTGTGATTTATGAAGCCCGGGTAGAAACGACTGAGGCCGTAAACAACATAAGTTTACATAATAACTTCACGTGAGAGGAATAGTATTTAGTCCACCTCAGGTATAGACTTTATTTTTGGTGACATCCACAGATCCAGAGAAATCGACAATTTTTCTCGTTCCTTCCAGCAAGGTCTGAACTGGAGCATTTGAGAAGCAAAAATTTTTACTGTGAAATAAAGAAATGAGGATCATGCATCCACCTTGAAAGCGGCCCACTATGCAAGCTCTGCTCTTACCAACTGAGCTAACGATACTCTGATGGTAAGGTAGGAATTTAAGTATGTACTTCTATTACTCATCTATCTATCAACGATCGATGGAACATTTATATGTTGTTCCTTATGTCTACAGTATGAAGTATCAGTGATCGACAATTTATATCTGATGTAATGTGATAGTCAAAAGGACATTTTGACATTGCCATCAGATCTAAGCCGCTAAAAACGCGCCACCCTTCTGTTCGTTGTTGTTCCAACACTATGCCTTTTTTTTTTAAATATCATAAGATTTCTTTCTTCTGGATTGAAAGTGTCAACTAGATTTGAACCGTTCTGATGCGATATCTGTCTTTAATTATTCATACCATGAATATTATTTTCACTGCTTTTTGCCAAATACTAATGAAAATTAAAATGGAATCGTACTCACATATGCACGTACGCACGCAGATATAAATGTGTGTCTATGGATGTTTGTGTGGATCTGGGCCGAGGCCTAAGGGAACTCGAAGGCTGCTTAAGGCACCATGGCCCCCAGAGAACACGAATGGGCAGTGAAAATCTAAATCAAATTAGGCTTAGGGCCCCATAAAAGCAGTGAAACTCTAAATCGAATTCTGTTTTAAAACCCATAAAGGCTTGGTCAGACTTTGTGTATGTGCTCTTGTTTGTATGTGTTTGTGTGTGTCTGTATGCATATATGCGTATGTGTGCGTGTGTATGTGTGTGTTAAGTTACAGTCTCTACCTAAGAGTGAAGATAACAAGTATAGTCAGGCACACAAGTACGAATATACGCTTGGAATAAAGTTTATCAAAAGATTATTAAAAGTGATTCGACCTGATGATCAACATTACTCAGTTTCACCATTAGACCCGAGGTTCTCGGCGCCATTGTATGACGGCACAATAAGAGATATATATGACTTACCCAGCCAGATGGAATCGATTAGACAAACACTTTTCAATAGTCAATGAAGGAAACTTGTATACCAGCGCACTGGTATACATACTCACAGTCTCTTTTCTCTTTCATCTGTCACCGAAAAGATTAAGACCAAACAAAATCTAGTGATAAAACCACTTGAGTAGCAACTCTGTGGCGGAAGCAGGACAGACATATTATCCTTACTAGACACGTTCAAGGCTTGAAGCGCGTGTTTGCGTATTAGGATAATTCTCGCGGCACTCTTGGGAGATAATCATGTCTTGCAATTGCGCCACAACACGCGGTTGATAAATCACTTGTTTACAGTTTAGAATTGATGCTGGGCTTAATGATCACAATTCTTCAGCTTCATCACTTTACTATAGTCGCTTTTACCCGAACGTTTTAACATGATTCGACTTGACACTACAGATCTATCACTAAATATCACTTTCTTACGGATTGAAATAGCATGACGTTTCTGACGTGTGAAGTTATCATATTGGTGCTAAAAAATTTCAAGTTATATATCATTGAAATACCGTAGTAAAACGCTGGTAAATGTACGAATAGATGCATACTGTTTCTAATAAATATTATCTTGATTATCAGCCTCCCTCATTTTCACTACTTGGCTATATTCACTTTTAAACAGAGAGAATACTCTGTGTATACGCTTAGAGTTTAATAGTGATGTTGGGTTTGATTATCAACTTTCCCTACTTTTACCACTTGACTATATCCACTTTTAACCATATAGCTTTCGACCTAGTAGAGAATGCTCTGAAATTATAACCAGCTTGGTACGGCGATGACGGATACGCACCGGCACGCATGCGCATATGCTTATAAGCAGCTGCCTGTCGCTGACTCACTTCCTCTAGCGAAGCTTCCGCCATTTTGTCAGTCATTTGTAAAAAGGAACGAATCGATCGTCAACGCTAAGCCACTCTGTTAGCCAGTGCATTGCTAAGCTTCTTAGACTGCCATGCACGCTATCCTCGAATCAGTGGAACGGGGGGCGCCTCCTTCTCCCCATACCCTGTATCTATGGCGCCATATCGTCTCGTATCGGACAAGTCTGTTGGTAAGGCTTTTCCCCTGATACAAACCCAGCGTTTCTTCTCTCTTTTCTTCCTTCCCTACTTCCTTCTTTTCTTGTTTTTTTTTTGTTTTGTTTTTATTGTTTTTTTCAGGGGGGTTCTTTCTCCTCTTTCGTGCAAAATTGTTTTGACTTTTGTGAAGAAACGTCAGACGTACGGTGTGGGGTCTGTTGTTTGTTTTAGTGTGTAAGGAAAGAAATTGTCTGGGGTACGTTTTCTGCATCAAAACGAAACTATCACACAGATCTGGCAGTTTTGCTTTATCGATTTCGGGGTGTTGAAAGGCAATACACCGACAAAAAATATAATCGATTATTTGATTTTTTCAAAAAAAAAGAAAAAAAATTTTGGCAGTTTGAGCGTGAGGAGATGTTAATGATCTCTGATTTCAAGAATTGCACGATTTCTAGTCATGGGTCAACTGGCTTGTAAAAAAATGAAAGACTCTCTATACAACCCAATACGCTTGATTATAGAGAATTCACTGTCTTAACATCAACATGGCTGTGTAAAAATCAATATCTTTACCAGAGAAACCAGGGCCTTTGATGCTTCAAAAATTAAATAAATCTGTACACCATCAACCTCTCGGTTGGGCTTATTCGTTTCTCTCCTTTTCCTTTTTTCTCTTTTTTTTTTGTTTGTTTTTGAACACCACTCTAAAACCCTTCCGTGGGGCGTAGCATTTTTCATGTTTCACTATTCTGTCTACATATTTGCAAAGTGTGAATATCTGCCTTCTACTAGAGCGCTGCGTGGGATTTTTCCGTATTACAAATTACCAACAGTGTTTCTGAATAATGTCGCCGGGATATAGCTTTCTACAGGCGATTTCCTTCTTCACCCTTATATTTGAATAGGAGGCTGCCAATTTTTTCTCTCTTCCAATACTGAATGACCGATACTTACAGCTCTGCTTCAAAAAGAAAAAAAACACCATGATAAGGACAATTAAAACAAACATTGAATACAACTATCTTATCCCCCAATCTCAGACGAAAATACCGACTGTTACTCCCCTGGGACACCAACAGTGTACATCAGAAATAATTTTGAGATGGGCGTCTCACCTGTTTCGTATTTATGAAAAATTGTCTCGCACACAATTGTTATACCGGGTGCCCCACTACTGTAACCCTGTGTCGGATTAAGGTAATCTTACGTATGCCTCATCGTACAGTATAAGTTTAAAAACTTATCTAATTGACCATTACCACAGTAGTGATTTCGATTGTCACTAGGTGCATTATACTTGTGGCCTTAGAGTACACACAGTTAGCCTAGGTAAACAATTACGTTAGGATATCGAATGGTAGTTTTCAAATTAATCTTGCAGACCATTGCTAGCATAGTGAATTCGATTCTTACTGGGTGACCTAAACGTGCGACTTTGTGTCGTGTTTCGCTAATGCCGACTCACTGTGGAATAGTGTTCGGTAAACTAGTCGAGCCTACAATTTCTAGTGTAGTGAGTTTGATCTTTACACTGTTATTGTTGGACTTTGATATGGCTGGCAAGTCCAATTCTTGAGGCACTCGCTCGAGACAGTAAGGCACTGGATAACTGTAAGTATGGATGATGAACCCTTTCAGTGTTTTCCGGCGTTACTGATCCGCTTTTTCCGACTCGTTCCAAAGGATATATAGACCACATATTTTAAGTGTAGTGAATGGATTCAACTATGATAACTGCAATCATTATAAAACTATCCAGCGTCCTAAACTCGACAAGCATTGTACAGGTTAACTGGTTAGGGTGATAGCGCCTTGGGAAACATTAGATTGTTAAAGTTACGTGTATTCTGCAATAAACTGTTTCTTCTTTCGGGTATGAATGTTCCTCCACCAATTGTGTTTAGAGAATTATGTACCGGCGTTGCTGAGAATCCCATCCATCAAACACGCCCGTTGCTAGCCGAGAATTCATGAATACTAACTACACTAGACTGATGTTAGTCCAGTTCAACACATATATCAAAGTTCTGATGGTATCAGACCCCAACAAATGATGCTAAGTCTTACTAGGATGTGTGCAGTGTTATGATAGTTACCAGCACGAGATACAGAAGCGGAATCCGACTCTCAGCCGAGGCTGCTTGCGTTTTCTTCGCACTGATGGTCTAGGAAAATAGTATGGACCTCCATCCCACCCAGCAATGGATAAATATCAGGGCAGTCAGGATCTTTTAGCCTTGTGTGGCAGTCTATGTAAAAGAGGGTCACTCCGATAGAAGAAAAATACTGCTTGGGTGTGAGGCTAGCAACTCCAACCAGAGAAAACTAAAATGCTACTGAAAATGCAAAACCGACCCTATGCTCCATAAGGAGCTGACAGGAAGTAACGAACTGGTTTCGCCAAGTAAAGAGTATTCAGGCAAGAAGATATCTCTTATATTTACCCATCCTAACTAAGCCTGGCAAAAATAAATGTTTCTATCTCTGTTCGTTTCTCCTATTTTAATTCTAAAACATCGTACTGACAATTTTCAGATAGAACCGTGTCAAGCAAAAAAAATGTTTTTCACTAATAGTCAATAGGTTTTTTACTGTGAACTGACAGCTACTATCAATCAAATATTTATCATTTTTTACACGAGAGGAATGACGTTGAATTCATCTCAGTTTTTCAGACTTTCAGTGTCATCAACCAGAGGGCAATAGTTAGAACAAACCGATCTCAAACACTACTCATACCCCCAAAGGCTTAAACACCACCCGTACCCCGAAAGGCTCAGACACCGCTCCTACCTTAGAAGGCCTCAAACATTACTCCTACCTCCAGAAGGCTCAGACACCACTCCTACACTAGAAGGGCTCAGATATCACTCCTACCCCTGAAGACTCACACACCACTCCTACCCAAAGAGGCTCAAATACCACTTTCAGCCCAAAAGGCTCAAATACCACTAGAAAGGCTCAAACACCTCTCTTACACCAAAAGGCTCAAACACACTACTACATGTATTCTGATGATCACTGCAATTTATATCCTGTACATATAATGAATAAAAGTGGTTTTGATTTGTTCGTAAATATAGAAACTCGTCACTCTAGCTCAGTCGATTAGAGAGACACACAACTATCAGAAATAACCGCATGGAAATGCTTATCTTTACTTATAGGTTCACTTTAACGTGATTAGACAGACAAACAGTAAGTCAGTTGAGGACTGTTCCTGTTATTCTTGTTACGGTAGAATAACAAAGTCTGACTTGAATTTCACAAAACTGCAGCCCCCAACTTGGACTGGAGTTTAACAGAAACGATCTAACAGAATTACAACGTCAATACCGTCATAAATGGTACGAGTTGGTCTTTAAAACATCTGCTTTGGAAAATTGTCAACAAAAAAATGCAGGTGGGAATTGAAACCAGGTGGGGGTTGATCACATTTGAAGTCCCTGTTGCCGATCAGCGCTGATATTCTGTCACCTTTGCAAGAGTCAGTTGAAGTAGAGGCTGCACCGTTGTTAATGTATCGATTAATCTTGGCTCGTCCTCACTTCACAAACACTCATTTGCACCTAGAACGCTTATCTATGTCTGTGCGTCTATCTATCTATCTATCTATCTATCCATCTATCATTCACTCCCCTCTATCTCACTCTCTCTCACTCCCCCCTCTCTCTCTCTCTCTCTCTCACTATATATATATATATATATATATATATATATATATATATATATATATATGTCTACACCCTACATTTCACATTACTTATTTCACATTACTAGTTCAGCACCGGTTTGCAACTGGTAAAATCAACTTAAAGGCGACAAGCATCTCAAGTAGTGTTACTCACATGACCCCTTGCGCTATTTTACCCATAACCAAGGGGATCGATTGATTCATGCCTTTCCCAATGACATTGGTGTGAAGTGAACACGAGCTGTCCAAGCTTCGGTTTGAACTGGGCTCTCCGTGTCCATTCTCTGAGCTGTTATCCGCTCAGTCGCCCTGCACCTCCTAATCCACCTCAGCTTTAGATTAAACCTTAGGCACCATAAACCAAACCAGGGGAAATTCAGCGAAGAGCTTTGGCCCAAACCGAAGGGTTTTGAAGAATCAGGACACTAAGCTCAGTTTAGTTAAAACTGTCAGAATCCATCTGGTCGGTAGGGTTGCCAACTGGAAAACAGATTTGGGAGCTAGATCTGGAAAGAAAAGGAGTTAAAAAGGAGCTAGATATTAATCAGTACATAGTTAAGCACTTAATTTATTCAGAAGTTTATAGCTTCAAGTCGAATTTAACAGGCACTGACAGAGATACTTAATGAGATCATGAAAAATCCACATAACTTGCAAAGCACTCAACTTGCGTGAAGAGATAATTAACGTACATGCACCACCAGAGTCAGATTCTTTTTGAATAAAATTAGCAAGAGCACAACCAAATGTAGCAAGAGTAGAACACGAAGTAACCAAACATAATATATATGTATATATATATATATATATATATGAATATATATATACACATATATGTGTGTGTGTGTGTGTATGTACGTAGAAAGTTCAGTGCTTTGCAGTGACTCCGACTTCTATGCCTATGAGTGCAGCTGTCAGTCCGTCTATTACACCTACTGAAGAGCTCCATATATATATATATATATATATATATATATACATACATGTGTGTGTGTATGCGTGTGTGTGTGTGGAACACAGAGTTACCATGCAGTGTATTTTCTTTGTACACCTATGTACACATGCCATATCCCCGATATCAAACACTCTTCATAGATAGCTCACAACTCAAGCAATAATAACAGTATCTATCTATCTATCTATCTATCTATCTATCTCTCTCTCTCTCTCTCTCTATATATATATATATATATATATATATATATATATATATATATATATATACAAATCATTTCCAGTTTTACTTTATATTCATTAACTCTTCATAAATGAGAAAATATGCGAAAAAACATTCAATGAATTGAAAAGGTGCCAAATTAGAAGCTAAAAGATAGATCAAGACTTATAGAATCTAAACACACCAAAATTTAGCTAGATATAGCTCCAAAAGAGCTAAATTGGCAACCCTGCTGGTCATTGGTAAGTGCAAGGCTTGTTTTAGGCAGCTTATCGAGCACAGCCGACTGACGGACATGTCTGGAGTGAAAAAGAGCTTATTACCTCGAGCTTAGCGTGTCTGGTGGAAGGAATCCCGGTACACTTGACTGATCAGGATATTCCACATCTCCTCCCCCCATTCCCTGCAAGAAAAAAAATCATCAGATTAGGAAGGAGTAACTTGAGTGGAAACGATAATGGAAAGTGAGACATTCAATAAATTCACTTCCAGAAATGACGTCCAGGGCAAGAGATAGATGTCCTGAGATTTTCTCTTCTTTTTTTTTTTTTTTTGTATCTTACTTCATTCCTGAAGTACTCACTTGTTACATCGATTTTGAACACACTAAGGAATGTTTGATTCGCTACCAAAATAGTTACAATAAAACACAAATAAATAGCCAAATATATAAACACTAGAATATACCCGTCAGAAATGACAGGGTTATTTACGTATAGATCGACGCTAAGGAGATTAAAGCTGTTTTATTTGGTAATTTATTGTAAATAAGTGTAATATCCTAATTTCAAGTAGTTTTTTTAAAGTCTAAACTTATTCAAAACCTTTTTATTGCGTTATCGGACATGAGATCTTGAGAGTTCAAATGGCGTGATTTTTATTGTTATATCATAATTGGAACCTAATTTAACCAATGGAATCATGCCGTTTGAACGCAATGAGAGATTAAAAAAAAGTTCATATAAGCTCATTATATAGCTTATATGAATATACACTAAATGTTATGAATAATATTAGATACAGAATCGGATAAGAGTTATAGAATATTTATTACAAAATTCATTTAACGTGTTTTGCCTATTCTGCTCCTTCAGAAATAATGAAATATTCTTTAAAAAAAAAATAGCGCTCCATTATGGACAAGGCAGATATTTATGATTTACGTTAAGCTCTTCTGCTTTTAGTTATGGAGCCAATCGTAGGCTCGTTTTCATCTTTCATTTTCTGTATCGACAAAAGGAGTACGATTTTGGATATTGAGATTTACAAGATGAGAGTAACTAACTATCAAACTCAAAGTCTTTGAAAACGGCTAGTTGTTTAGCCGAAAGCGTTTGGCAAGGTATCGCTTTCGGACAACTATCACTCTCTACGAATCCAAACACGCGTTTCCTTGTCCAGAAACAAGAACAATTTGATGGAAAATCAACAAAATGTTCTTTATCCGTCGTATCCAATAAAACAAGTAGAAATGAAAGATTGCTGATTTAGTACAAATATGGCATTTGCCAGGAGACAGAAATTCCTGTCAAACCCATGATCTATTGGTGCCACTTCAGTGGACAATACCATGCAAGCCCTCCGTTCAAGGGGTGGGATCGGCTGTTCGTTTAAAATCCATTGCAAACACCTTCAGGCTGTACAAGTACAGACCCAAGCCCTGAAAAGTGGTTGAAAACCTTCCTGGATCTCTTTTCGTGGAGCCCAGCCATCATATCAATATGAATATACGTACGTATCCCTCCCCTGTCCTATTCTTAAACTGGTAGTTGTGATTTGGTAACGTTTATAACGTTTAATGAAAATAAAGAATTCTCGGGAGCAAATCTTCGAAAAATATTTAGCCACTCACTATTCACTGTTTTCTTTCCTTTTTTAAAAATCTTTCTTTGCTAAGAAGCATTTGAAGTTAGAATAACAGGGCTAAATATTGAAGAACCCGAAGGATATACTATCTTTTGGAAAGTGTTTTATTCTTATATCTTGTTTCTGTTTAGTTTTATCGCAACTCTAATGCCGTACTTTTTTTCACTCTGGTACTGAAGTTGTCTACTTGCTAAGCCATCTTGGGTCACATACACTGTATAGACGGTTTTGAAAACGCCCCTAAAACAACTTACAGCTTCCAGATGATGAGCGGAGACAACTGGCAGTTGACCTCCAGTTGTCCGTAGAAAAGAACCTTATGAAATATTCATACGTGTGTGAGTCTCGGTGTGAGTGTGGTCATTCATCATTATCCCACACATGTATGTCGATTAGTATTTTTTAGCGTTTTATGTGGTAAGATTCGTTTTTAACTCACCTACAGTCCAACCATTGTCCTACCATTGATAATATATTCTCTCGACGAGGAAGGCAGATATAAATCAAATCGTGGACTCGACAAAATACTGGGGAAAAAAGCCAGATATCTCTATCAGATTATTGATTCACCAACTAGTAACTGTCGCCTAAGGGTGTATCAATGCAAAAACCAAGTATTGTTTTCCTGTTTTATTTTTTTTTTTTCTTTTCCAAAAAAAAACGTCTTCTTGCTGCGTAGATATTCTCAAAAGATGCATAGATAAATAGATAGATAGATAGATAGGACCCTACCTCAAATAAATGAACCGCCATAGCTTGCACGTGTACCAGAAGTATTAGATCATTTATCTAATATTATCTAAAATAAATGCATTGCTTATCTAAAGTAACCTACCGAACACCAGCTCAAGATTCTGGCGTCGTTAACCCAAAATGACAAAATGGCATTTTTGAAAGAAAATAAGGTCTTAGATGGTGCCCACTGGTGAAGCCATGATAATTTTAAAGATTGTAGAAGTATGATGAGGAGCGCTCAGACACACACACACACACACACGCGCGCGCGCACACACATGCACAAAGACAAACAAAGAGAGAAGTATCTGTAGCCCAATTGGCGGTCACTCAGGCCATTCCCCGGACTACAGTGTTTCGATTGATAAATATTTAACAGACTGGACTTCATAGATAGATAGATAGATAGATAGATAGATAGATTGAGCTTGTACGTTTGTAGGGCCGACTGCGGGTAACTGAGATCGTGGAAAGCAAAGCTAAGGATAAGCGGAGCTGCCGACAAGGGCAAAATCACTGTAAATTCCAGTCTTCAGTTCTTCCAGTCACCAAATGCCGGCCGGGGGCGGGGGGGGGCTGTATCGAACTGTCTCGGCGAAATTGGATACCATTTGTTCCACTGAAGGTATTTGCATCCAATTGATACTGTAAGAAAACCTCCCTTGTTACTTGAACCGAAACACCTGCCTTCCTCTATGTGTCACTCACAACGACTCAGACTTGACTCACCGAATCGAGCACACTTGACGTCACTCAACTACAGACCCTTCGTCAGGGTTGCCAAATTAGCCATTTTGGGTGGCTACATTTGGCTGATCTGGTTCAATTTAGCACATCAAATACAAGGTACCCTCTTAAATTTAGTAAGTTTAACCAAAATGAATTTGATATACGTACCTCGTATAAACGAATCACCGCAACAGAACTAGATCTAATTATCTAAAAAAAATATCTTAAATTATAAAAAAATATAGGTCTTTTATTCAATCTTTTTTTCATAAAATAGATCATACTCGCAATAAAAGCACTTTCCATTCTACTATTCAACATATTTTGGATCGTAGACTTAATGTTACCCTATAACAAGCCCGAAAGTCAGACCATAGATGCACAAGTTGTAAAACTTGACCCTATAAAGTTGGAATCCAATGCTTATAAATTGTCTTCAAGTATTTCTTTTCAAATCGACAACACATAATAATTTGAAATTTTACTTGATATTTGATGGAGCTCACTTCCTTGCAATTTTGTATATAGAAGAAGGAGAGGAAGAAATGAGGAGAGAAGAGTGTGTTTCGGTATGTCAATTTACCAGTCAGTGACTGTCATTTATATCAAAGATGCTTGTGCATCTAAAAATTCATAGAAAAACTCTGAGCTCGACCTAATGCATATCAGTTATTCGACGCGTAATTTTAGCTGAATTCTAACCAGATGGATAGATACATGCATACATATGTATGAAAAGAGTGAGATAGATATGAACGAACTGAGATAGATAGATACATACATACGTACATATGAACAGATTGAGATATACATGAGCATAAATAGACACATAGATAGATAGATAGATAGATAGATAGATAGATAGATAGATAGATAGATAGATAGATAGATAGATAGATAGATAGATAGATAAATAAATAGATAGATGGATAGATAGATAGATAGATAGTGCAAATTATGGCTTTCAAAGTAAAATTGCTGCATATTATTTAGGAAGGGTTGGGATTGTTGAAATATTTGCCCATATGAATCAATGGTAAGCATAAAAGTTGCTTCTCCGCTTTACACCATTTCGGATATCGGAGAAACCTTCACTAATTGTTTGTCATTTGGTGAAAACGAACAGGCGTAAAGCGTTTCATTGAGGTATCAACAACTCTTCACTCCCTGCGTTGACTGACTCTTTTGCCAAGGTGACAGAATATCGCCCACAGAGACTTCGAATGGAAACAGCCCACCTGGCTTCAGACGGAGACTATTCCCAGCGGCCCAAAGAGTTAGCCAGACTCCTACTCAGGAATTGTCCTTATTTCCCCCTAACAATAAGCTTACCTACTGCAGAATCGAACTAAACTCCTACTCCTGCTCCTGAAGATGAATGCAGCAACTTTACACACACACGCACACGCACACACACACACATATATATACATGTATATATATATGTGTGTGTGCGTGTATTTATTAGGATGAAACAAGCCCATGAGTATTTGTAACGTGAATATTTCATACGTCTGAACGACTATGTTAGTTTGGCTCAGTCGGTAAGAGATCCGCTAACCGACCCCTAGATCGTGATTTCTAGTGTAGGGAAATGTTAATTTTATACATCAGTTTGGTCTAATTTGGCTGGATAAACCAATAGAGAAGACATTACTACCGTAAATTAGCTGAGGATTGTTGTTGTTGTGGCTACGTTGGAAAAGTCAACTCCAGCCTCAATCTTGAACTGAAGTTTGATAATGAGAAAGATAAGAATGACCCCTCACCAAAATCAGACCCTTTCAAGGCTTCTGAGAGAGCAAGAACTTTGCAGGCAACTGCATTTCAGTCCCATCAAAAGATTCAAAAAAAGAAAGATTTGGATCACCCTTCTCAGAATAAGACACTTTATTTCTTGTCAATCTGTATCAAAAACTGCCTCAAATTATATCGAGAATTATCTCTTCATACCATACATATTATCGGAGAAAATATTAAGATACCATTCTATTAAGACGCCTTTCATGGCAAAATTTGATCATCTTCAGCTAAAGTAAAGCTGTTTTTACAAAAATTCACGGCATTTTAGCTTTATTCAGAGTTGAGTTTGACCCTCGAGTAACCAGTCTTGTTAAGGTTGTTAGCTTTAGATAGTGGTGAAAAGGTTGATGGTGAGGTGCAGGGTCATGGTTTATATATTTTAAATTGTGCTGCAAACCTACCAATAGAAGTTTGAGTATATTTATTAAAATATTTACTGGCAAAAGTAGCATCATCATCATCATATAAAAATATCAATCATCCAGTTCTTTCATGTTGCCCATGATATCACAAGCAGGATTTCTTAATAATATTAATGTATCAATACGTGAAATTTTCATTCACTCTAATAATTACATAAAAAGGGACACAGCAAATACTTTTTTAGCTCTGCAAGATTAAAAGATGACTGTGTGTGAGATTTTTCGCGATGAATGACATCGTTGCATTGATTGCTGTAAAGCCTGGCTGGTTTTGAATGGGAACGAAGTTACAGGGCATGTTTTCAAAGCTCACAAAGAAATATATGATTTAAAAATATGTGAAGCTAAACAGCGAAATGTGCTGTCGTGTTTTAAGCCATTCATATCTACCAACAGCGGAGTTTGGCCTTCGACAACGACGTTGACAAAGGTTATTTGAGGGGGAGTCTGGGAACAAAATTTTGGGTGATTTTATCTTCGCTTTACGCTATTTTGGATGGTAGAGAAACTTATATTAATATTGATCTTTCTTAAAAGCAAAGAGTTGTAAATCTAACTTTACAACACATGAAATGCATCGATTAGTTCACAGAGATATGTAGTTTTAGCTGATCTTCGATCTGAAATTTTCACTGTATAATGTTCGATCTTCGTGATTAATACTCATCGTATCGGGAAAAGGGCGTACAAATGTAGTTATTAGATTCTGAGAAAATGCGATAGTTTTTAGCACCTTTCCACTGTCTACTTATCGACCTACCGTAATACAAACCAATTTAAGTGTCTACCTACTCCTTGACTGTCTCGCCACGTATTTCGTTCCTACTTTCGAATGATGCCTTGTTTGCGTGTATCAATATATTTTTTCTTTTAGCTTAGATTCTTTTTCTAAGATCGCAAATGACTTTATTAACGTCGATTTTTTTTAACACCGTCAGCCACAATAAGTTCATGAGAAGGGCACGAATAACAAACATTGATATGATGACTATTAAAAAAAATTGTCCACTGGGATAGTTTCAAGGTTAGAACGTCTGACTCACGCGAAAAGACCCGGGTTCGATTCCTGGTATGGAGTGAAAAATGTTCAATATTCTCCATTAGGACTAATTTCTCTGTGCAGGTGATTTTGTACACTAAGCTATGTTATTAGAAGGTATCCTCTCTGTTAACTTGCATCTTAGTCCTAGTCTCTATCTGTCTTTGAATTTTCGAGGGTCTCTTAGCTGACACATAAATGTATGTACTTCTAAGGGAGTTGTCTCTTAAGAAGCGAACGCTTTTCCTTCTACGTTTTCTTCTAGTTACGGATTCAGTTTCTGATGCAATGAGCTTTATCAAGGAGACAAAGCAATACGAAATCAGACATGACTAATTTTCAAGTACGATTTCAACTCAGAACATTTGGATACTCGGTGTTAATAATGTCAACAAAGTATTTAGAGAGAACGTTGTTACAGAATTGTTTTGTTGTTGTTTTTTTTCAATCGGTTTAGGACTCGAAATATAGGCACGAACAATCAGCATCAACAGAGGTACAAACCATTTCTTAGTGAGAAAGAATTAGCAATAGCCGTAGATAACAACTTCCGGACAATAGCAAGAGCACTATATAGAGACTATATTACGTCACCTCAAGCAAATAGGAAAGGTTTAAAAGATGGAAAATAGTTACTAATTAACAGAAGGAAATGCTCCATGACAGTTACAGACGCAAACTCTCACAGCAGACTGTGTCAAAGTTTAGAGCATAAGAAGAGGAGTTCTTGCGGCATTATCCATATTTGCTAGACATTTCCTCTTCTGGTAATCATATTTTCAAGCATTTTGAATATCATATCCGTAATAAAAGGTTCAATAATAGGGAAGTCATAATTCGTGCTTTTATTGGATCTGTAATCACTGAACCTATGTGATCTCACGGACATGACATGTTATCATTACAGGATTGTCGGGAAAAGGTTATTGCTTCTAATAGGTAATATCTCTATTGAAAGCTTACAATTTATTGTTGTTCATATCATCCTTGACCTGGCTATTAAAAACGATATCTCATAATTAATAGTCTAATGAAATTATATACAGAAAGGGTTTCCAATAAGTACATTGCTGAATAAAAGTACTAAAACATCACGCACTTAATCAGTTCAAGGTGCGGTATTTTGAATACAGCTCTCTAGACAACGGTATTGAAGACCGTACACAATAGGCTGACATAACTTCACATCACAAAACAGTTGAGTAATTGTAACCAAGACGAAGCCGTGGAATGTAGAATAAAACGAAATCTTGTCTCTCCCAAAGACTGGTAATGAACAACAATACATGATCCAATCAATACACGGCATAATACCCAGTAAAAGAAAAGACATTGCCCCACAGACTGGGATACTCAGAAACTAACAATCAATACTTTTGTCAATGCACAGATAGAGCATTATATGTAATAATAACATTGGAATATGGGTGAAGATTTTTGTGAACAGATTTCGTGTTGTTTTCGTTTTGCTATACGTTTTTCATTGAAAATAATAGTATCTTTTTATTACAAATGATAATACAATGCAAGAAAATTTAATTGGAGAAAGCACTAAATACGTAGAATGTGTATACTTTTCATAACAAAATTTAAGGTTAAAATAAATCAAATGAAAACAAAGCCCATACATATCAAAATACATGCTGACGATATAATCCCTGAGATACACCTACCTACCGACATATCATACATACATACATACATACATACATACATATATACATACATACATACATAAATACATACACCCCATGTATCTCAATTGGATAGCTATACAGAATTATCAGCCATTATTGGTCTTCTACTGGACAAAGGCTTTTCCCATCTCCTTCCATGACGACATATATGTGTGTATGTGTCTGTGTGTCTGTTTATGTGTATGTGTCTGTGTGTACGCATGTGTCAGTCTGCATGTGTGCATGCATATGCATGTGCGTGTTCTAACTCCATATGCACCCCAAAAACATATATACGTGATATCAAATGACTGCTCGCTCCAGGGTGATGGCTAAAGCGCTAGTTGAGTGAGGTTGAATTTTATTGACTGCCCGACTCTCGTGGCCTTGCGCCAGACTGAACTCAACTCAATGAATATCTTGGCACGCGACGAAAATCGATCGTCAGCCAACTATTCTCCCTCGCACATTAGTCACTGTAGTGAGTTCGATCCTCAGAGGATGCTACACTGTTGCAATCAGAAGCCAGTCTGAACCACTCATAATAATTAACTATGTAAAACATTATTTATATAATAAAAATTTGCTCCTATGTATCTGTAACTGAATGCACTCTTTCTTTTAATCGTTTATACGCGCACAAACATACACATATATGTGCGTGTGTTTGCATGCGTGTGTATGTGCGCATTCATCCATGCCTATATTCTTCTAGAAGATAACAGTCTTCACAATGGTATTTTCATTATGTGATAAAGGCTTACTTCCGACCTTCAAGCGAAGCGACCTCGAGAGTGAAAGGGGGAACATAATGTGTTAAATCACGAAATGAAATGAAAATAAGCGGACATATTGTTGAAGAAGAGCAGAAAGAAAGAAAAGAATGAAAGAAGTGAAAGGGACGAGAATGATAGAAAATAAAGGTGCTAAGAAAGAACAATCAGGAAATACTGTAAAAATAAAGATCAAACGAACAAGAACATTAAGATCGAAAGTTTAATTGAAAAAAAAAAGTGATAACGAAAGTGAAAGTGAAACTAGAATTCAAGCTTGAAGATATGAAGTAGAAAAACAATTTTGAAACTCCGCTTAGGCATGCAAGCTATATTACCCTTGCCCTTCATAAATCAACGAAAGAAGAAAAAGAAAATAAATAATACTAATGCCGTCACGATTTGAAACCTTCAACTTTCTAAGCAATCGACCTTACCACCACTACTCACTCTCTCTTGAGCGTAGTTTCCCTCTCCCTTCTCCGAACTCTTTTCTCTTATTACCCTCTCCAAGCAATGCAAAGAACTACCACCGCCGCCCTCCGACCCCCTCGACACACGTTCCATCTTCCATCATTGATTTTTTCCCAAACACCCTTCTCCACATCTCTTACTTTCCTTTGCTGCTTCTTCTGCGACTACTATTCGACGTTCGATCGCACTTGTTTTGTTCAACATGGAGATAAATTCTGAAAACTCCTATCGCTGAAATTGTACGATAAAGCTGCGTGCTTAAAATCAGCGATAGATAGATAGATAGATAGATAGATAGATAGATAGATAGATTATGAAGGACTTACAGATTTTATAAGAGCGTTAATGTATTTTATGATAGAGCAAGGGATGAATGCATATTTTCAGTTTTATATTGGTAAAACTAACTATTTCAAGAAAGAAAGAAAGTATACAAAGTTATCACCAGCACGAAAAAACGAATACTTGTGTCTGGGGCAAATCAACCATTATTAAAGAGACAAAGATAGATAGATAGATAGATAGATAGATAGATAGATAGATAGATAGATAGATATGAAAATTTTGAAATAAATAGATATGAAAATATTTTAATAGATAAATAACGAGATGAAATGACTGACATAGATAGATAGATAGATAGATAGATAGATAGATACATACATACATACATACATACATACATACATACATATTAATCCAAATTGATAGATGAACATGGAAAGATTAAAATTAATCGATATATGTATAAGAAAACACCGAGGGATAGATAGATAGATAGATAGATAGATAGATAGATAGATAGATAGATAGATAGATAGATAGATAGATAGATTGATAGATCAACGTTATATAAAGAGCAATAGAGAGGGAGAGAGATTAAGAGATAACGAATCGGTTAATAGGTTGGATACAAGAGGGCAATGAACTTTAGAAAGGAAAGATAAATAAAAAGGATAGATAGATAGATAGATAGATAGATAGATAGATAGTTAGATTATTTATTTGCGTCTATTAGTAATTTCATAAGATTGTTTTATCAATATATCTATTGGGCAATTTTATTTGTTGTTCCATCGATTGATTAACCGGTCGATGGAATTATGAATCGACCTGTTTATCGTATAGGCATGTATGTCACTATTTCCATGTCTATGTACAACACTAAATCAAACAAACCAAGGATAATTATAATGGACTCTAATAATGAACAGTGTAATTTTCTTGATTTTTCTTTTTCTCCCACTGAGGGTTGGGGTTAAAATTTTCCTGGTAAAAAAAAACACTTCCTATCTACAATTTAGAACTATGGACGCTTCAAAAAAAAAAAATTAACTGTTTTCTTTTTATTCCCTCATAAAAAATCTCATCATAGAAATTCAAATATATCCGTAAGTTTTTCACAGTTGTTCAACGGCAGCAGCAAAAGCCGTTTAGCGTCAATAACACTGATGTGTATGTGTGTGTGTGTGTGTGTGTTTGTGTGTGTGTGCGTATGTTTCTGTGTGTGTTTGTGTGTGTGTGTGTGTGTGTGTGTGTGTGTGTGTGTGTGTCACTTGATACTGAACTGTTAACTAATCTATTCATATGTTTCTCGCCGGTGCGAGCGATCTTCGTTCAAGCCCGATGATGGTGAATGTAGTGAATGCTAATTTTAATGACCAACAAGAGAAGTAGACTTCATTTGGAAGGTCTCTGCATAGTTCCTTCCTATCTATTGTTCTCCTCATTTGGCTTTGTGCCAGACGGGACCAAACTCTCTCTCTCTCTCTCTCTCTCTCTCTCTCTCTCTCTCTCTCTCTCTCTCTCTCTCTCTCTGACTATGGTGGATGGGGAATTTCTGCGTAAATAAATATATCGCTTAAATTCAGCCTTACTGACCGTCCAGTTTCGAAGCCTAGAGGTAGGATATTGGCCTCCGGTTCCAAAGCTAAGGTTTCAATCCTCCCTCGTGGTACTGGATAGGATAATGGAAAGTCTAAAGCCACACTTTGAATTTATGGTACAAGGAAGAACTGATTAAATTTTGGGGGATGGGTGGAATACAAAAATGTTCATTTGATAGAGAGATATTTTCCATTATGTTATACAATTATGTATTCATTCATGCATGTGCATACAATACCTCCCAAAGTTCTGTATGAATTTTCGATGGCATCTTATTGAGTGATAATCTACGGACTGGAGAAGATTGGGTTATATTTTGGGCATATCCAGGAATTTTTTTACGGTTATCTCCCCCGAAACATGGCTATGTATGAACTGATTTACAATCAGATCTTAGTGGCGATGGCGCTGGCAAAGTCAGGCGCTCTCTGAGTGCTTCCTAGTTTCTATTGATATTGTTCGGAGATTTGGGATGACGTATCGATTACCAAATGGAATCGTGGAACCGAGTTTGAATTTCGGCTAATGCTGATTACATACATTTTGTACTGCATTCTGATTTCCTTGTCGCCTATGCTATATTGGTGTAATCCTGACTTGCTGCTGTTATAAATATTTGCATCCATGTCGTTATCTGGTTGCACAAAGTGACAAAGAACTTCTGGTTACTTGCACCGGAACTCCGGTCCCTTGATATGTCGCCTGCAAACGAATAAGGCCTTTACTGTCACTCCTGTTCGCCCTGATTTTGGATTTTGCTTCGGGACAGGAAAACATGACTTCCCTAGTCAAAAAAAAAAAAAAAATGCTGGGAGGTGACGTCAGAGCAGTACTGAGAATACCCAAAGGCATGAATCCACTTTTTTTGTTATTGACAAACTACTCTGGTTAAAGAAGGAAAAGTGTTATTAGTGTGCATGCAAGCGAGCCAACCCTCAAAACAACCTTATCCCCCCAAAACAAATACCTATTATACCGATAGTCACCCTAATCAGTATCATCATCCTTAACCTCTGAACATTTCGTGAAATACGACAATATATCATTTTTTTCATCTGCATTCTTAAATCGTATTTCTATCAATCAGTGCTACGTGCTACAAATCCGGTAGTCCGATCTCAAGTTGTCTGCCATCTTTCTTATCCGGCCGAAATTTGATAAAATCATTTTATTTGGATTTATCGTATGTCCAAGTTCCCATTATTGGTACAAATATAGCATCAGCGGTCTGACATTATTTTAATTTGACATATTCTGATGGGGACGTTTTATTTACGTTTATCTTCTCTAGAGGAGACTGATCCCTACACCAAGCTCAATAACGAAAGCCAAAAAGCTGCCCTTCCCCTTGCCACCGGAAACTTCTGATTGGCCTTGCTGAGAGCGACAAAAAATGAATCAATGGATGAATTATCCCACAGCTACATGCTCAAGACATCATCTTTAATCCTGAAGGAATTTATTGAACCTAGCTTGGTCTGACATAACGCCTTAAGTTACGGTCAACCAGTGTGGATGACACTCACTAGACATAGTAATTGTCAGCTAGATGAGCTCACCAATTCTCCGGTGAATGTTCCGTGGATCGTCATTTAACAAAATTGGCCGTTTCACGGTCATCTGATTCCATTCGTACGGTCTGTACTCGTGACATATACATAAACAGAGAAATGTAACCGTTTCAGACACTAGTCCAAGTTTTCAACAAAAAAACAAAAACGTTTTCTGGCTCATTGGTGGCAGTTCCTAGTGTGAACAATTTGGGCTGTTCACGTGACACACACACACACACACTCACACACATATATTTATCTTTTTATGAGGTAGAATAAGGTTGCATTCCAAATTCGAACATAAAAAAAGCAGTAATCATCATCATCATCATCATCATCACCATCATCAGTCTTTCAACGTCCGTTGTTGGACATAGACCTTACCCAAGAATCGCAACACTTCTCTATCATGGGTGTCACGGAGCCAGTATTTCTTGAATCTGTCGTTCATCTCTCCATCTTGAGTTCAGTCGGCCTCGGTTTCTTATGTGATCTCGTTGGATCCATGTTGTGAGACGTGATGTCCATCGGTTGTCTTTCATTCTTGCAACATGACCTTTGCCATTTTAATTTTTTAATAGTTTCTATGATGTCACGGACACCCGTCAGAAATGGCTGACCATAATCCGATAGGCAAAGGTGAATACTTCACTTTCTGGGGAGAAGTGCGTATCATAGATAGGAAACGCTGTCGGGAACAGAGGAAAATCAAATGGGTAGTCCATGTCGATACATCGGTTTAATGTATGTCAGATAAGCGCAGGATTCAGCACAATGTGGTTTCTGCTGCTCAACAAGGAAAAGGTGTTGAAATCTGGGTCTAACAAAAAAAAGGGGGGAGTGATTCACTTTCTACGTTGTAACATAGCTACCATTGGAACATTCACTACCATCATCATAAAAGTATGTTTACTGCCATCATATTGGGATATTACTCCTATTCAAGGTCGTAGAATGAATCGGCTGAAACGTTTTGTGTGCAACACAAACAACAAATAGTTCAATTGTCGAGAAAAAAACTCTGAAAAATTTTTAGCCACTTCAGTAGCCTTGATGGGGTTCTAATTTTAGTGAGTCATTGCTTTTTTTCATTGTCGTTGTTGTGACTAGGGGAAAATTAAGCCAACTCCAGTGACGGAGTGTGACGAAAATGTTCACACCTCTCTACGAAGCGCCGTTGTTGTACTTCTAAAATCTAATATAACCTAAAGAATTCTCAGAAGTCAATGAGACATGAGATGCTTCCAGATACCGATCGACGTAGATCGTACACCGGAAGCCGTTCTATACGCGATGAATACCACAGTTTCATTCATTTCTTGTCGCTCGCAGCCGGTCCAGTTCACGTGACTGAGAAAAGATAGAGTTTAGCTTGCGTGATTGAATGTAGTGCTTTGATCGGTGTCATCCTAAGGAGATTAACGGGATCACCATGCAAAGATCCCTGCATGACACCCAGCCGCTTACAGCACCAGGTATACCCAGTCTAAGTGCTGATCAGACTCGACATTATTCAACTTGGGTGATTGCACCAGAACCAGTTCTGGTCTTGACACCAGGAGTTAATTTATACCCCAAAGAATGCTACGATCTGTCTTGTATATGCTCGCTCGTTGTTTATTCATACTGTGTAAATACTTCTCTGGATGTTGTGAGCATAAGTTTAGCTAAAGAGGATTTTGAAGATGTCCACAGTCATCATACGTAGCGGTGAACGTTCTACCTATAAAAACGAACATATGTTCTCGATTATTGATCGGCGTATGTACTGAACCAATAATCAATATACAAGACTGGTTGCTTCAGGGTCAAACTCAAATCTGGCTGACTTAGCTTATAGGTTTTAAAACTTTCTGAAAAAAAAAAGCCAAGAGTTTTTCTTTGAAAGAAAAAAAATCTTCAAATTTGACACGGATAACGATAATAAAACTTAATGTCTTGATATTTTTCTGTATAAATAGTATGAAAATCTAAATGGTTCTAGGTATTATCAAAAGCAGCCTTTTGGTGTCTGTCGTTGGACATAGACCTTTCCTGAGATTCTCCAGACTTCTCGACCGGGGGCGTCACAGAGCCAGTGATTTCAAAATTTGTTCAGTTCGTTGCACCATCTTAATTTTTTCTGCAGAACACAGTTTAGCAAATGATCTCTTGGGACCCATGTTATGAGTTGTGATGTCAAGCAGTTGTCTGACATCCTTGCTACACAACCAGACCACGTACTGTGCTGTCTTGTGGTCTATCGATGCGATGTTGAGCTTAATTCTAAAAAATCTGAAAAAAAAAAAAATAAGTAAGCCTGTTGGGGAAGGGGTCGCTAGTAGGATTCAAATATAACTGCAAGCCATGTTTTAGCCTCCCAAGTAGTTTTGAAGGCTTTTAATTTAGTGAGGGTCATTGATATCGTTGCTATCAGGGGAGAGTGATTTGAGCCGTACAAACGTCTCGTGTGAATTGTTGTTCTTCTTCTTTTTCTAAATTGAATTATTTGACCAAATTTATCTATACATATTTGTATGTGAGTAAGTTTGTGTGTGTGCATGTGTGTGTGCATATATTTGTGTGTGTGTGTGTTTATTCATTGTATTGATGTGTAAGGATACGAAGTATATTATAGAAATATAAGGATGTACATATAGATATATTTCTATAGATATCTATCAATAGGTATCTATATATTCATGTCGCTCCATATATATGTATGTGTCTATCTATTTCTTTCATATATATATATATATAGAGAGAGAGGGGGGGGATTCATTAAACGTGTTTTAGTACAAAACCAAATGTATGGAGCGAAGATCGTTTTAAAAATCAGCATTCCAAATCCTGGAATTTTCCTGAGCTTGAACTCAGACCCCCGATGGCAGCGAGAAATACAAAATTAAACTACATCGATCCAAAACATTCCAGATATATGCACTCACTCTCCTGTACGTTTCTCACCATCCTAACCTCCGACGACTCAGCTTAACATACCATCACTATCCTTCTTGAGTCTGAGGACGTTCAAATATTTCCTCATCTAATTTATCATGGTTGTTTCCTAATTTGACGTAACAAAAGGTTTATATAGTCGTGTTTTACTTTCGGATAGCGGTTAGCCTTCAATAACGTTTTTCGATATTTCTATGTATCATCATTCTCAGCTTATTCTCTCATCGAGTGT
This sequence comes from Thysanoteuthis rhombus, assembly GCA_963457665.1. Taxonomy (NCBI): domain Eukaryota; kingdom Metazoa; phylum Mollusca; class Cephalopoda; order Oegopsida; family Thysanoteuthidae; genus Thysanoteuthis; species Thysanoteuthis major. The sequence continues at coordinate 41,986,404 of OY735229.1, forward strand.
ATCAAGGGATTTGGTACTCAAGGGCAATTGTTAGTAAGACCCATTTTCGGCTTGCCATTCCTGTCGAAAATTCGTTCTACTTTCAGTACCAGGTATTCACAAATGATCACCATCGAGGTGCTGACCAAGTTCGACGTTGTCCAAAACCGGTGTATCCAACGTGATCTGGTCGTAACCTCTCGGCCTCGTTCAAGTACGTTTTTGATTAAGAGGGTGATATTTTTCAGTGAAACATCTTTCAGAAAACAGAGTTAAATTCAGTAATAGTAATTATATAGCTTTGGTTCGCCCTAGACTTAGAAAATTGACAAAAGTAATTATAACTATTATAACGAGAGCGCCACTAATTCGGACAACGTCATTAGCTCGGAGTTTTTTTCTCGACCTCTGTATTGCTAAGAAGAAAATGGTTTTGATTTTTCGAGCAGGTACAATTCGAAGTATCTCCACACCCGAAATAGTCAGATAAGTGACAGGAATTTTCTTTACTGCCCTTTAAACTCATCGAAGTGTCCGCCTTTTTAAAGGATGTATTTTTATACAATAGCCGGTGCACCAATTCGGGCTTCCCTCTGGCAAGAAAGTTCCAGTCTGACAAGTTCTGGTAGCTCCATCGATAGAACATTTTCTGTGGCTAGGCAGGCTTTCCGGGATAAGAGGGATACGAGTTCGTGTTCGGCCCAGAGCTTAATTTTTTTCCCGATCTGTGTTCTTCACTCAACGCTGTAGGCTTCATCTAATCAAAAGGTAAATCTAAGTACTCGCCATCACAGTTGATAATTGAACAACTGTAGCATCAAAATTTGAAGTCATTTGAAAAAAGAATCGAAGAATAAATATGGTTAGAATAAATTCCAATTATGACATCACTAGCGTTTCCCATTGGAAAACATTTAAAGTAGAGAAAAAATATCTAGATACATCTAGATACTGGCGAATCTAGACGCTATTGATAAACCTGTCAGAATAAACAACCCATCCCTATCTCAGCCCCAATGCCAAAAAAGCCGTGTTTTTTCCAAAAATATTATTTTTAAAAACGTGTTCAGAGGGGGTATAGTGGAGTACTGATGGCCAATTTTAAAGTTTGTTGTCAAAACGGTATGGCCTGGAGCGCTTGAGCACATAAACAAATAGACAAACATATACACATAAAAAAAGGTTACAATCCTTTGCTCTCTCTGGTGGGTACAGTTATTGAATCACTACTACTGATGCTGTGAATGTACGTAAAAAACAAAACAATAACAAATATGGCATCGAGCGATCAGGCAATAATGAAGCCTGGTTTTGAAGGTTACATTTGATATTCTCATAACGATGAAGACGATTGTCTTTCAACTCGTGATAGTCGTCAGCATGAACAAAGCAAAACAGCAGAGTAGTACCCTTACACTGGCTACAGCTTCAGTTGTCCCTTTGCCCCCACCCGTCTCCATGTAACCCAAATTACTACACCTAAGCTTAGTTCTTTCAGATTTGCGATTTGTGAAATTGACCAAGAGGAAGTGACATGCGCCCGAAGTGGTGTCACTCACTCCACCAAACGCAGATGCAAGTATTGTTGAAGCCATGTTGCTGGTGAACTTTCTGTTGGTTGTAGACATCATTAAAGGCTAAAGGTGTTTAGCACTCAAAACAGAGTCACTCAATCCCCCATATTCGTAAGCGTATCATTACTGTCGTCAGCAGCAGTAGCAGCCAAGTCCACCGCTGAACAAAGGCCTTTCCCACCTTATTCAATGACGTCTGCGACTGTGCAGACCTCTTACCAGAAAATCTTTCTAATTCATCCATCCATCCTGTGACTGGTCTTTTCCTACTGCGTCCACTGCCTCATAGGCACTAATCAGTTGACCTTTTGCTCCATCTTTTGTGATTTCTTCTTTTTAAGTGTCCAGCCCAGCTCCACTTCAATTAAAAATTTCAATTATAAGTCTTGTATAGTATGGTATTCTTCATTCTAGTTCTACCTCTTATCCATATTGATATTCTTTCTAATTCTTTTTTACTTATTCCTTGCATTAGTCTTTCCATGGCTCTCGGTGCGATTCTAAGTTAGTTCTCAGCTCGTTTTGTTAGTTTCCAAATTTCGCGTCCGTAAGTCATAGCTGGTATTATGCATACATTGTATCATTAGAATCATGTTGCTGGTAAAGTTTTTTGTTGGTTGTCAACTCCATCGGAAGCAAAAGGCAATCAGCACCCAAGGTGGCGTCTCTCACTTCACCATACTTGCGAGCTTATGAATATCGTTAAAGTAAGGTCGCTGGTGACCCTTTTTTTTCTTCTTATTTCTACTGGTTGTAGACTCCATTAAAAGCATAAGGAACCAGACACGGGCGACGAAACGCCTTCAAGATAATCAAACGTATCTCACAAGTCCTTCTGCGTCACCCTGATTCATCCGTCTGACTGCATATCTCTGTTCCAGAGCATCTTTCTTCCTTCACTGCGAGCAGCAGCTATTACAGCAGTAAGAACGGTTGCAGTAACAGCAGTCATAATAACCATGAAGCAACAGTCATAGCGGCCGTGTTAACAGTAGAGGCAAGCTTCCAGCATTACCGTATTTACTCGTGTATAGTGCGATAAATTTGATATTTGAAAAATCAGGGTGAAAATAAATCGGGATTGCATTATGCTAGAGTTTAAAAGGATTGATAATGTATTAGGATATATTTCTGGTTTTTAGTTGCAGAAAGAAGGGCTTTCGTTATATTCCAGATCGCATTGCATTCGGGTAAGTACGGTAATCGTGGAGAACAGCTACGGAAGTGTTTCGTGAACTAAATATACGAAGGGAGTGTATTTAAGATAAATGCTTGGGGATCATTGATGAGTCAATTAGGGATGAACAAGATGAACCTGTACAGCTGGGGCCCTGAGGCACTCTAAGCCCCTGTGGGTAATTTGAAAAAAATATATAGCCAATTTCGGGGCTATACAAAAAAAAAACTGCGATTTTAGAAGTAGGTATACACCGTATCTTTGCGTACCTGCCAACCCCATTTGAACCACTGTGGGGGGGGGGATTGAGAATGATTTTAGTTACTGTAAGGTTGTTTTAGGAAGGATTATTTCAGGGGCTTCACAAGTGAAAGAACGAATGGGAGTCACGGGAGTTTTTTTTTCCTTACTGCATTATTACTCTGCCTTCAAATCACTTCCCGCTGTAATGAATTTCGTCAATATGTTTTGTTTTTTACCTCCCTTGGTTTTGTTCTCTCTGCATAAGTGTCCCCCGCTATCCGCGTTCCTTATTTTGAAAAAAGCAACAATAAAACAAGCTTTTAAAAGCTGAACAGGAGATGAAGTAAGAGTAAAAAAAATTGAGTGTTCCCAGACCCCCATAATGATGATGATACTTGAACGGGGGTGGTGGATCAGTGATTGATATAGGTGACTGAGATGTAGGAGAGAAAAAGAGGGTACTCTTTTAGATCTGTTGTTCTTTTCTTTTCTTTTCTTTTTTTACCTCTCTGTTCCAGTCTTCTTCTCTACACTTGCGTCATCTCTCCTTATTTGCATACCGGTACCCCACACTTTCCGAAGGTTCGATTTACGCCACGTTTCACTTTCGCTAAAGAAAAAAACGAAAAGCGTTAATAGTGCCCAGTGTTTGATTTGCAGCAAGCCTTTATATCAGCTACACGTACACCCTTCCCCTCATTTGTACACCCCAATTTTCTCTACTCCCAACAATCTTTGGCGACTCAGCCAAACATACCAGCAACATAATCTCTGGAGTCTTCGAAATGCATAATACCTTAACCACGAGCAAGGCCACATTATCGATTTTTCTCCAAATTTTAGAGGGGGTTGTTTGGTTTTCCTTTCCTGGCTGAAGAAAACGTCTGACATCCTTTACGTGGGCACCTAAGAATCAGTCTGCATTCACCTCCGTGACCACGCCTCAGTTATCCTTGCATTTCGCTATCAAATATATTGCAAGCAGCTTCCTCGGTAATAATAACATCGCGATATATTTCTTTTTTCAAGTATTGTGGGGTGAGGATAAACCGCTCACCATTGAACTGACGGTGATGGTGTAGCGTAACACTTATCGTATATTAATACCAACTGGGTACCACCCAAGGTGGGTAGAGTGTGCAGCGTAGGTTAGTAGAGTGCGCACACTAGGGTAGCGCCCAATTTTCTCTCTTGTTCTCCTATCTTTCTCTCTTTTTTTATCTGGCTCCTATATTTTACTTATTAGGTATTTATCTCTCAACGTTCAACTTATTCCTCTTATCCAAATCGTCGTATTGATTTTTTTATCGTTTTTTTTTTTCATTTCCCTTTTAATTCCTTTTCTCCATTCTCTTTCCTCACCAAGAGTTATTTTTTTCTGATTCATTACTTTTTCATTGAAGACAGAAAAAAGGCATTATCTCTCTTTTCATTCTCTTCTTTAGCTCCCGAACCAAACTCTTCATGAGTATCATCGATAGACATGTCAGGGTAGGAATGTTGGTCGACTGAGAACTGTACAAACGAGTGTGATTTTGACCATGGATACTAGCCGACTTTGTACAAAACCAAATCTGTCCAAGAGAACAAAAGAGTAATCATTCTCTCTTCTACGACTACTACTACTACTACTACAACTGTTACTCCCCAACTGCTACTTCCTTTACTATTATTGTTGCTACTACTACTACTACTACTACTACTACCTCCATGACATCAACGATGATTTCGTTGAGCAGAGCCTTTTTTTACTTGCGCTTGAACATCGGATTCTCATACTGATAAGGATTACGTAACTATCTAGACCACAAAGCAGGCCATTTTTTCTCCTTTTTATACCCTCCTTTCTATTCCTTCAACTACTACCACTACTATATGCCACCAACGCCCTCAAATCCGTTAATACAGACCAAGGGCCGCTTACCCAGGATTTTCCTTCCATTCAGCACTGTTCATTAGTTCCTCTTCCGATCCAAGCACACGCCCCAACTTTATCCAAGCAAAAAAGATGATGAAGACCCCAACTACCAACAACCTCCACAATTTTTTTCCCCCAAGGCAACCACGAATCAAATCTCGTATCTCTTCAAGCAAATGACAGCCACGAACTCGGTCTCATTTTTTTATTCGCTTGAGTGAGAGGGCCTTTTTTCCCCCCCTGTTTTATCGATCCGACTACCCGATGTAATCTCGAATGGTAGCGGGTACGTGCTTTTGAGAGCACATGTACAGGTGAAGCTCCTGTTTCGTCTGTTCCTACTTCAAACGATCTTATTTCAAATCGGGAGTAGACAAAGTAGGAGCTTCATCTGCATCTGTTTTCAGATTGGACAAAGATTCCAGACCATTCATCTTTATCAGAACGCAGAATAAGAGATTTACTCGTATTTCTGAGTTAATGAGCGAGCGAGTGAGTGGGTGGGTGGACTCATCGGTAGACTGCTTTGCGTATTTGCCCTAAAATTCATCCACCCGCACTATTTCCGACACATATAAAGCGGAGATTAATGTCGAGTATTTCAACCGAAAATTACATCATCCCATTCTTTCTAACCTTGTTGTAATGGTTAAGAGATTCATTTCACAAATTGGTTTTCAGTGAAATGAGTTTGAACCTCACCGGGTGGCAGCCCCCACTTACATCTTTGTGCCAGACTAAGATAAGCACGTTAACTCACTCTAGCTATGATGCTCTCCTGTCTCTGTTCCCTATTCGATATACAATAGTAGTCCCCCTTTATCCACGAAGAATACATTCCAAGATCAACAACACATGTACCGAACCTTTTGTGTTCTGTTTTCCGAATATATACGTACCTTTGAGATGGTTTAATCTATAGATTACGTACAATAATAGATTATCAACATTAACTAATAATAAGATATAACAATTTCAACAATATACGGTAATAAAAGTTATCTGACGAGTGTATTTTTACCGTAGGTGTTAGTTACATAAGCATATGGCTTTATTCGTTCCTCATTAAGCCAGGAACTTTCATTTTTCTCATACATCAAGCATTCAAGATTTTTCTTATATTCATGCCCGAATTTTGAGCAACACGTCATCGAACTTGCGCTTTGAGACAATCATTCAGTAAACCTTATGATTTGTTCATTTCTGCAGTCGACCGCGAGTACCCGAAACTGCAGAGAGCGAAATGACAGATTAGAGGGGGCCACTGCATAAATCTCATCTCGTTTTTTTTTTTTATCTAGCTCTATTTGCTCTGCTCTCTTGTCTGGGGGTGGGGGTTCAGTTTTGTTGTAAACGTCGCTGAACCTAGGTCGTGACGTCGGCGCCTGCGTCAAGGGTAATAGAAACCATGTTGTGAATCAATTCGGCTCAAAAATCGAAGTGAAGGCTTAGACTCTTGTCGGCAAACCACTCGCTTGAAAATGTGCAAGTAAGACCATCTTAAAGTGGTTAATACTATAAACCACAATTCCACAGGTCATGAAACCAACAAAAAATAATAACTATCAACTAAACTTAGCTTAATTTTGGCACAAGGTCATAAGTATGAGACACAGAGACAGAATCGAACACGCTACCATGATCTTAAAGACAAGGTTGTTAGCACTTGCCCTTCAAGGAGGTGTCATTGTTTTCTTAATAATAACAATGATGATAAAATTAACAATAATAATAACTATTCCTATTGATGTGAATACTCAATTAGTAAAAATTATTTTGCTTAATAAACGCAGATATTAATGAACACATCGCCGAAATATAGAGAGTATTCAATATTTGCCGGGTGGAAAGGTGCCCCTTTTTTTTCCTGAAAAATAGTTTGAACCACCTAATTATGGGTCGAACCACATGTAGAGTCTTACCAACCGGGAAATATTTGGCCAAATTTAGCCGGAAGCAACACCACAAACTAGAAGTAGCCGCTGAGAAGCTAACTCGAAGAACTAATAGTGGTTTGTGAATCCAACTTGCCCAAGACAAGTCGAATGATAAATACATGGAAGAAGAGAATGTGCCCATGAAATTGATGCACTACAACTTGCAGTGATGAACTGGAATTTGAAAAAAAAAAAAGATTGAGTTCGCCTCGACCACAAAAGTCTGAGTACAAGTGGATAACCAAAGAGTTGAGGTGATTTGCTGTCACTCGATCCACAGCGTCAATCAACAGATGCCTTTGAAGATGACCTGAAAACAAATTAATAATAATAGTAATTATACAATTAAAAAATAGATATCATAATTCAAAAAGCATTTACGAAGACCTAGATAATCCTACTTGTAAAAAACTCAGGAGTGTCGATGAATGACTACAGGTAATCTTCAGACTTATTTTTGGCAACCTAAAAGCTCCTTCAGATTTTGTCGTTGAATGACATTAGGAGCGTTTAGTAGTGACTAACTTAACCCTAAAAGATCGCTTTTGATTGTAATTTGCGATAGTTTTGGGATGCTTCGACAAATAAGCAGAACATGAGCATTTTCATAGTGATTCATTTTTAACGCTTCGCTTCAACTTATCAATATTTTCAGCAACGATATTATATTTGGATATATATATATATATATATATATATATATATATATATATATATATATACTTAGACACACACGCATACACTCATATATATATACGTTCTTAGTTGTATTCAGGAGGGATGCACGTACATATATGTGTGATTTTTTTTATATATAAGACGGGTGTGCACATGAATATTTTTTCATTGTATATTGTTCGGTCTGCGTTATCAATATTCACCGCTGAATTAAAGACCGTGACAAGGAAGGAGATGATATCGAAAAATAATATATTTACTGTTTAAGAATGAAGACTTCTTATCATTATGCTACAGAAATACTGGTATACCTCATTCATATACACATAAGTGTTTGCTTCGATGGGTGAACAGCTTCATAGAATTTTGGTAGTGATCATAACCCTCAAAACCATCTATACAAGTGCTCGATGACTTCTTATAGTAAAAACTGAGTTTTGAAATAGATTTATAGTAAAAGACAAAAAAATAGTTTTTTTTTAAAACTGTAAGGTATTTTGGTGCGTATTTAACGCATCTCATCAGTGGGGGTGGATTAATCTGTCCCTGCTCTGGGTTCATTGAAAAACAGCGTTCTTAGCCGGAATTGAATTGGTATCAAATATTCTCCGTGTTTCGTTTTTTTGGGGGGTATTGTGTTAATGTAGTCGTCACGAAGATCGTATGGGGCAGAGTGGTTTATAAGCGTATTTGTGTGTGTGTGTGTATGTATGTGTTAGACACGTATCTAAATACCGTGCTGATTTTTCCCTAGTTTTTGTCTTTTACTAATATATATATATATATATATATATATATATATATATATATATATGGAATTAAGGTATCCTGATTTGATGTTACCTGTATCTATAACCCACGTTCTAGCGACACGCCTGTGACTGCAACGACCATTTGAAGAGATGCTAATACGGCTACTATTGCAGTGACTGCTACTATTTTTCTTCGCTTCTCCTTTTTTTTTTTGTCTTTACGTTTGCATTCGTTGCTTCTGCTTTCAACTAGGTACAATTGAAGCCTGACTACCGACGCAAAGAACCGCGACTACTTTAGCTGCTACAGTAGTCCCCCTTTATAACGCGAGTGTTCGGGTCCAAGAAAGATAACCGCGTTATGATTGAGTCACGGATAATCAAAGGTCAGTTACGAGTACTGGTGAACAAAGACGTTGTTTTCATCAAAAAATCAGAGAATTTACGCGCAAAACGCTGTGCGATAATCATATGTTAATTGAGGAAATTTCAATATTTCATGCATGTTCTGTGAGTCTTTTGATGAAATTCTGTGCTTACTCGCGGTTTTCTGGACTAGTGGACGATAATACGGGCAAAAGTGTCAGGGTCTGCGACCCACCAGCCTTGTATCACGAACCGCGCTATAGAGAGGGACGTCTGTATTACTGCAACTACAACATAAGACAATACATACAATCGGTGCCGTGATATCGACGCCACGAACTACGACAACGACGACGGGGATAATGACTACTACTGTAAAAGCTGCTGCTGCTGATATTGTTTTTGCTGCTGCTGCTAGTTCTTCAATTACCATTGGTATTGAAATGTGTGGGCATTGCTGGTATAGCTGGTGGTACAAGATGAGACAGCAGTACTAAGGGAGACGAGGATAAAAAAAAAAACAGCGGTGAAACGCCGTAGGTTTTACCATTACCCCTACACCCTCACCACAAAAAAGTCACCGTCACAACCATCAACCACTTTTTTTGGACAATACTACCACTACGGACTAACTGGATTACCACTACTACTACTACTATTGACAAAGCTGAATACACCACCACCATCACCACCATCTGACTACCACCATAACTATTAGTACTACATCTGTAATAGTAGTAGTAATAGTAACATTTGTAATAATGTAGTACAATTTCTACGACCACAGGTATATTTCTGTGAAAAACCTATCCAACGAAAGGACGGGTGGCTTGTCACCTCCGACCGCCACCCTTTATTCTACACCCGTAAATTATGATTATAATTTAATTGGGGGGAAAAGACCGCTAAAAACTACACGGACAACTATACAATAAAAAGGGCAAAATTTAAAAAAAAAAAAACTAAAAAAAACTAAAAAGAAAGACCTAGTATCAAACAACGAAAACATATATATATATATACAAATATATATATATACACACACACACACACATATATATGCATAAATATTTTTACTTCATTTTTGAAGAATCACAGGCAATAACGCTGTACTGATACCCGCTGCGTTTACCTTAAAGACCTTAAGGAAGTCTTTCTGGTGATCTTACTTACTAATCCAACCATCCAAACAACAAACGAACCGAGCATACCATCGATTGATTGATTGGTATTTTCTACCAATCAGTCTATCTACTAATCTATCTACCTACCTACCTACGAACGTAGGTTCGATCTATCTACCCTACTATCTAAAACCCGTATTGGACGGGTGTTGCTGGCGTGTGTGTGTCTTCGTTCTCTGCAGCATATATCTGAAATCAAATTTCAGACAAGGTTTCTCAAAAGAAAAAGAAAGAAAAAAAATGAAATAAAGCAGTAAACGATTACAAATAGAAGGGAAAAAAACGTGTGTACATGCCAATAGGTAACACTTTGAATCCAAAGCTAAAGTATCCTCAATTCGATTTTTCCAAAAAATATATATATATATATGTACAAATACATTCACTTGAAAGCAACAGTTATTGCAGATTTTTAAAGGTCAATGATTTTCAAACATACGAAGAGATACTCTTCCAAATGTACTTAACGTGAAACAAACATATCTATTATACATATGCACATATATAAACTTGAAAAAAAAATACCTATTCGTGCGCTTATCTTCATACGCCGTTCGTAGGTATCCAGGCTTATGCAATGCACACAAGTGAATGAATATTTTAAGCTGATACCGATTTAACATATATCTATAAATATAAATAGATATTCGAACGTATCTATATATATATATGTATAAAGCGTACAATATATACTGACAAGTGGGCAGATCCCGCTTTTTGCATTGGCCCCATCGTTTGGGTAAAAAAAAATTTTGGAAAATATATCCGTGTAAAAATTTCTGATTTTGGTAAAGGAGCAGTCCTGACTTTCTCCGTCTCTACGGCTCTCTCCCCCCCGGACTCAAAAACGTCTCTTTCGCTCTGTACTCAATCACCAAATGCTCACTCTGTAGGAGCCTTTCTCCCCATCTTTATAACTCTCTCTCTCTCTCCCTATCCCTCTCCTATTTCACACCCACCGTCCTAACCTCTACCCCTGCACCCCACTCAAAACACATTTCTTTACGGCAAAGATATCAAATTAATAATATTTTTTCTGCTACCTGAAATAAACCAGGTTCACCGTTCCGCTGTCGGCGAATTTTTGTGTCTGTATCGACGACACACACGGATTCCTTGTCTAAAGTAACAACGAGTCTATGCCTTTTCATTTCGTGGGTATACACCTAAGTCCTCGTGTACAGTGGGTAGTTGTGTATGCAGAGAAGCGTGCATTAATCGTCGCAAATATCGCAAAAACCATGAGAGAGAAATAAAGAGTATTTGAGGAAAAAAAAACCAAAAACGCAAAAATGCTGCATATGTATTCGATATTTTACAAGCACGCTCGTATATGTATGTAAGTAAGTAATAAAGGGGAGACACGAGAAAAGAGAAATATTAAAGTGAATTAATGAGTGACAAGTTATTGAGAACGAATTGGACAAACGAAGAAGGAGGGGAAGAAGGAGAAAGCGGAAATTTGGAAAGTCAAAGGAGATGTTTAAAGTGGAAGTGTTCTAAACACATTGGCAAGCGAGAAAAAGAAAAACAAAGATAAACGAAAAGAAGCAAACCTTTCCATCGGCCCTTTTCCGAAAAGGAGGTAATTTTTTCAATACGACTGAAAAAAAAATCTGAACCTTTTGGCACACATATATGTAAATATATTTATATATACCAACATAATCGTTCATATGTATTTACATATGTCCTTACCTATATAAATTTTATTCAAATTATATGCAATAACTACGAAACACGTACAAAGACACTCACGCATACATATTCACACGGAACGTGATATATATATACGTACTTACATGTTGATACTTGCGCATGTGTGTGTGTGTGCACACACGGTGCATATTTTTCAAAGAAATACACCCTTAAGATCGTCGTTGTTGTAAATAATTATATCCAAGAACCGATCGAGTCTCTGTCCGAAATGCAAGCAAATCTACAGAAAGATAAATAAACAAAAATACATAGATACATAATATATATACATATATACATATACACAAACAGAAGATCATTCATTTGATATATATATAAGTGCATATCTATGTTAATAGATCACAAATATTCGAGTCGTTGTTTGGCGAGGGATTTATATTAATGCAACGTATATGTATACTGGAATTAAACTTATGATTTGAATAGAGATAAATGTACGTGAATCTAAGTGTATATGCAATTAACCTTTTCACTTCTAAGAGAAAAGCATGGGTGGCTTGTACTAAAAGCATAAACACATAACGAATGCAAGATCTTTTTTTTTTTACATGTGCAAATTTCTGATCTTTAAACGGAGTCAGACATACGCTAAATCTGAGAAAAATATAACAGATCTAAAAGGTCTTTACGAACGCTAGTTTCAAAACCGAAAATTGAATATATACATATAAAAATATACATTTATATATATAAAGATATGTATATATATATTTGAATATATGTATGCGTATATGTATATATATGAACACGTTAATAGAATATATATCAAAATATAAAGAGATATTGTGAAGAAGCGGGGGGAAAAAAGGACGAAATTACGTTCACTTCCAACTCTTCTTTCCGGCTCTAAGTATCGGGCGGAGGCTCGGCACATCTCGTGCTGTCTTTAGATTTTCTCGAATTCCCACATCTTTCAGCACTTACCCTTCAACAATGGCATAATTTGAGCCAAAGAAAGACGTGTCCCGATCTCCCTTTAGCCGCAAGTGATCTGCAAAGTTCACTCTTTCTCCCTATTTCTGTTGATTTTTCCTAGAGTTGATCATTCTACAAAGTATAATCTCCAAGTCCGACCTTAATGTATTCGCGCATCCCAGCGTTGGCTCGAAATGTCACATATACCCTATCGCAAACCCCAACGTTTTGAACCTGGTTTGTCGGCGTTTTCCCCAAGAAAACACACACACGCACACACATAATGGAAATAGTTACTTCTTACCACACAGTCTACAGCTATTCCTTGTGCCACCACCGTTGATCTGTCCGACGCCGTTAAATTGCTCACGGAGGTGGGAAGGAATTGTTTTCCGAGAGGTGCGGTTCCGCCCAATAGAGAGGAATAACGTCTTCGAGGAGTCCAAATAGCAAATCTGATATTCAGGGTTTTTTTTTCTCTATATATTATTTATATTTAAATTGAGCTCACGAGTTAAGTCTTTTTCTTCTTGTTCATCTTTTCCTCCTTCTTCTTCTTCATCTTCTTCATCTTATTATTCTTATTACTAACAAGAACAACATCCAGCTTCTTTCATCTTTTCTCCTTCTGTCGACTTCATTCATTCAGCCTCTTGGCACGGGGCTAGTCTATCCTATTTAAATCTAATTTTTCATAATTTGTAGAAATTAAGAGATCTCACCAAAATTTATTGAAGATAAAAAAAAACGAAGCGTATTCTCAATCCTGTAACTTAGTCTTTACCCCATACCTACGCATATATGTACATCAACCAATAAATAAATAAAAAAAACCCCTCTAAAATGCACACCTTTAAGAAAAAAAGATGCTAAGAACTAATATATATGTATATGTAAGTAAACTAGCGTCTATTATCGTTTGATATAGACATTTAACGAGCTACCTAACAAGACGAATAGATAGAAAGATTGTGGTATAGAGAAGTAAGCAATATATAAGTTGGAAGAACCGATAAGTGAATTTGAATAGTAAGAGAGGCAGTGAAAATTGGGAAGAGAAAGAAAGAGGGCAATTTTGCTAACGATCAGAAGAGGAGAAGGGAAAGAAGAAAAGGAGGAAAAAAAAAACTAAGAGCGTTCGGGGACGGGTATAAGCCTCTACCAATCAGTCCGACCCAACACACCCTCCCTGGCCCGTACCCCCCTGCCTCCACCCCACTACCGGATCGAATTTCCCTTCTTGTGATTGGCTTGGTGGTTTGTCCATTTTTCTTTGTACGTCTGCTTTCCTACCGACACACACACACACGCAGACACACTCACGCACATACAAAGAGACGCACTTGTGATACGTGAGCACATACATACATACACGCACGCACACATACACACTTGCGGACACACGCTTGCGAAGGAAGACACGAATTACGTTCGTACACACGCACGCTCATAGACGGATCAATTCATTGATTAATTTATTATTCTTCTGGTCTTCACGGAAGAACAAGATTCTGCTTCCTTGTGCCTTGTTGAGATCCTTGGAGACGCTTCATAGTAACACTCACGTTTATTAACAACTATAAAAAAAAAAAAGATACTTAAATTACAAAATGATAAAAATAATTAAGTCACTGATAAACAGATAGATATAAAAAGTACCAGTTGATAGATTTAAATGGAATTTAATAACGTGCCTTCATCATTTTTAAACAATGTTTTCGTAACCTTGTTGGGGGGTACTGCTTTACCCCCCTATCGATAGCAAGCAACACTCTCCTTTTTACTCCCGATGTAGACAACGTTCAATTTTTTAGCACTACCTGGGAGAGGACTGGCTATCGGACAGCCAGAATTCAGCAAAAAAGGGGTAAAAGACAATAAAAGAAGGCATCTATCGTATCTACGTTAAATATTGCTCTAAATGAGAAACGATACTAGAATTTTTGAAAATATTTTCTTGTAAAAAGATTTGAAAAAAAGAGGGTTATCTTCTTTTTCTTTATGAAATCCACACTCATCGCATATTCGGGAAAACGATTCGGATTTATTTTATCTTTAGTGAATTAGGTGTGTGTATACCTCGCTTGTTGTACCCGAACGCAAGAAACTATACCCGTATGAGTTTTAATGGAAATAAAAATAAGTAGAGGTAACATTTTTGTTCTTTTTTCCTCGCTTCTACTCATATCATTCGTTGAAAACAACCTCATATAAGTGCCGAATTTTTTCTTTAAAAGATAATTTTTTCGTAGCCGTCTCATAAACAGTAATGTGTCGACTACCTTTATGAAGATCAGAAAGAATGTATAATATGTGAAAAAAAAAACATTCGCCATAAGAATCATACATATATATATATATATAAAACTATATATATATATATATAACATACACACACAGAAACACGCATATAAAGACTACCTTTCCAATAATCAGATACGGGAAGGTATTACAAGCTAAAAGGAATAAAGAAAAACAGATTCACATACACTAGTTTATACATATGTGAATTATCTATGTATATCTATAAGTGAAATATACCTAAAAAGGGTAGATGTTTTCTATCTGGAAGCAATAACGCGATTTAAAAACAATTACAAACCGTCAATATATATATATTTAAAAATTCGTCACTATACATATATATGCATGTATGTATATATACATATATATGTATGATATATCCATATATATGTGCCTGAAACAAATCTAATTACAATTAATTCGCTCACGGAAAACGAGAAATCTACGTGAAGTCTATTTCCACCTGGATTTAATCAGTTGTTTTGAACGGATACTTACAAGTTACCAATGGATTTTTTACTCTACCTATATCTGGATTATATGCCTGTTTGAAAAAAATCCAAGAAATTTTCCCCTCAGAAGGATATGCACAAGCTTTAAACGACGAGGATATATATATATATTCCAAATTCCAACAATATAAATCAAACACAATACCCCCAAATACAAACAACAATACACTCACATTCTCATTTATCTATCTATCAATCTATTTATATACATATACATACATATAGATATACATTCTCTTTATCTATATATATGCACATCTCTGTATATCTATACATGTGATTCAACACACACACGAAAATATATTATATATCACCATACACTACAAGAATTAGGCAGTAGCACAAAGTATAGTAAGCTCTTATGATATATCTTTGCGTGCACTGATATATTCGCTTACATACATAGAAAGGTTCCAATTTGAAATTTTGAAATTTACTGGCGCTATATATTCTTGAGAATCACTTACTTCAGGAAAATTTCTATTTGATTCCACCAAAATATATATATATATATAAACATATATATATTTATAATCTTCAAGAAGATAAAAAAGATAAAGGAATCAGAAGAAAAAATAAGAAAGAAAACATCTGTTTAAAAGATTATATGCATTTTCTTTGTTTTTTCCATATTCGAGAAAGGAAAAAAATCTTTAAAAAAAAACAACAAAAAACAAGGAAATAAAATTTACCATTTACAACAACGACGTAAAGAGATTCCATTTTTTTTTAATTGTACAAAAATTCGCGAAAAGGGAAAGCTTACTTGTTTTTTTATCCAGGATTATTTTTTTCTCTCTCTCGATTTCTCCAAGGATTTACACGTTCGTAACAATTCAAGACCGAAAAAAAAAAAAAATAGGCAGATACGTCTGTACACGTATGTATGCATATACACAGCTCTCTATCAACGTTGTTCAACAAGAAATTAAAAGATAAAGAACAAGAAGAAAAAAAACGAAAAAAATATATTTACAGAGAACAAAACGGAAGGAAATAGAGCAAGTAAACACGGATTAACCTTTTCTATTCCAACATCCGCCAATTATTTTCAAGTAAGAATCAGAGGAAGTGATTCCTAAGTATACATATATCGCTACTTTTTTTCTCCGTTGGGAAGTACGAAAGGCTCGCTCTGAGGTTTTCAAACCTTTCTGATTGTCGGATACTAATAAGGGGAAGAGGAAATCCTGCGTGCCGGAAAAGTTATGCTTTTTTTTTTCAAATGAAAGAAACAAAAAAGAAAGAAAGAAAACCAAAATAAATAAACCAAGCCAGAAATAAAACTAGAAAAACTAATAATCTAACCTTAAAAAGTGTACGTAAAAAAGATCACTTTTATTCTTCCACATCTACACCAACCTTAAATATACTTTCCCAAGCCTTGAACAGTCTACAGTGCTACTATAATACCCATAGATGTGTCTACCTGAAAGCATCAGGAGACCCTACATGCATGTCATGAAATTAATATTCAAATACTGAGATCAATCTTTATGAGTAATAGTTGGCTAACAACAATTTAATAGAAAGTGAACGACGTGTCTCTACACAGCAGATTCAACAGTGTTCCATGTTAAGTCTCTATAATATGATTATAATTGATCTCTAAATACTTGCACAATAAGTGTTTCCCCATACGTTATATAGATATTCTAAGACGTATTTGTACCGTGACCTTATGAACTGTTTAATTTCATATATTTATAAATATTATGCAATTTTATACTGAAGTTTAACTAAACATTGTTTTACAAAATTTGATCAATCGTTGGCTGATATATTTCCTCCAACGATTAAATTTTCATTTCCATTCAGCAGTTGTCTGATCAGGAATATTTGAATACAATCTCTTTCTTTTCATTTCTATTTCTATTACACAAATCATTTTTTTACAAATCTACGAATATATATAGATATATATAAGTATAGACATATGTATATATTTATATATACGTTCACACACATACAAAAAAGTATCAGTTATTGAAGAAAAAGCAAGCAAAATCGAACAGTTTTCATTTTCGTCTATTACTACACAGTTTATCGATCTTGTAAGAAATTCATTCTAACCATCACAGAAAGAATTACACTTACGAAAAAAAGTTTTTGAACTGAAAATCAAAACAGCCAGAGAAAGACGCAGTTTTTTTTTCTGGTTCGAATTGTATGCATTTAAAAACAAGTTACACAATCTTTTTCTATGACACTTTATTCTATAATTACTAACATAAAAACTATCACTCACTATTTTACAGATATAATGCTGCACCAACTATACGATTCCTTCATAAGTTAATCAAACTATTCAAAGAGATTCGACCGGTTTCATTACCGATCGTCTCCAGACAACATTTTCTAGAAATCCTTAAATTTTTGAGCTTTTATCAAGAAAATCGAATATTTTATATTGAATATTATAAAAAGAGGAAATTTTCATCAAAAACGGTCAGAAAGGTCCCATAGTTTAAAATATAAACTTGTCTATACCACAGTCGATAAGTATATATATATATATATACATATATACTGATACTGATATTGGTATATACAAGTAGATATAAATTAAGGCTTAGACTTTTTTTTAATCACAAACAAATAAGAAAAGAAGGGGGAATCTTTTCCCCTTTCTTTATTGCTTTCTTTCTTTTTTTTTCTTCCATCCTATCACCCCCACCCCCAATATTTGGCGTATATTTCTTCGTACTTCGGCCCTAGATATGGTTCCGACAGCGTGGGCAAGTATTATTGCTAGGAAGGCGATTCTAAAGGAGCCCAGTACGAATGAAATTACCAAAAACAGCAGTTGCACAAATTCCCAAAGCACCCAACAAGCGACTAGCATGGCAGAGACCTGTTGAGGACGAAGCCACAGTCACGGTTGTATATCAGAGGTCAAGTTTTCAGAGTCGGTTGAAATGTGTTCGTCTCAAGGAGAAGCCATCGGCTGAAATGTAAGTTGAGATTTATTTTTGATATTCATTTTTTTTTTCCAAAAACTTTTTTTTTGTTTAATTAACTAAAAAAATAAAGTAGGTAAAATAATATATACATAAGTTGAGATTTATTTTTTATATTTAATTTTTTTTCCAAAAACTTTTTTTTGTTTAATTAACTAAAAAGATAAAGTAGAGAAAATAATATATACATAAGTTGAGATTTATTTTTTATATTTAATTTTTTTTCCAAAAACTTTTTTTTGTTCAATTTACTAAAATATAGAATAGATAAAATAATATATATATATAAGCTGAGATTATTTTTTATATTTAATTTTTTTCCAAAAACTTTTTTTTTGTTTAATTGACTAAAAAATAAAGTAAATAGAATGATATATACATAAGTTGAGATTTATTTTTTCCAAAAAAAATTTCAGAGATAATAAATTAGATAAAATAAATTTTTTTCGACGATATTTTTTCTTCCCTAAAAAGTTTTTTTTTTAAATAAAAAAGAAAAAGAATCAAGAATAATAGGTTCTGAAATATCATCCCAAAATAACTTTTTTTTTCTTCTCTTTTATTTACTTAAAATAAAGTAAATGAAATAAAATCAGTTATTCAAGTTGTTATTCAAGAAAATTTTGAACATTTTTTCTGGTTAATTAACTAAGAAAATTAAGTAAATGAAATAAGATATTAAAATTTTTCTTCCCCTAAAAA